>VUQJ01021811.1:25309-41824 GCA_015108635.1 Andinoacara biseriatus | reverse complement strand
TCACCTTTGTTTGTAGAAATAAATGAGTCATCTATTGTTCAATGCCTCCACGGTGTTTAGTCATTGTTGCAGCTCTCTGAGAAATGCCTTCCCACCCCCAGCCTGAGCGCAATTTACAAGGTTACGGAGGTTCAAGCTGTGACAAATTTTTTTTCTCACTCCACAAACCCGCCACACCCTTAAAAGCACTGGAATTCCGCAACTCTGTAACATCTGCAGACACAGCCTCTGAACTGACAGCGAACTTGCAGCAGGAACAAAGTTGAAAACCTCCCAAAATCCAGGGTTTTCCATCGCTTGGACAGAAACTGGTATGAATTCTTTGACAAATACTCATGGCACTACCCCTCCTTGAACAAATTAGCAAGTAAAATTGCTGCTGTATGCAGAGAAACACAAACAAGTCTTCATTCTGTCGTGAATACGTTTCGCTGGCATTAAAACTTCGTGGTTTCGTGTAAAAAAAACGTGATTTCGTGTAAGCTCACCATGTGTCTCAGCACATAGTTACACCCAACTCACTAATACTAGATCAGTTCACACCCTAAATTATTCACAGCATTTTGTGAGTGTGTTTAGGAAAGGCCCTACCTGCCTCAGCCACAGGCACTTTAGCATCATGTGTATAGACTAGTCCAACTGGTTCAGTCTTTTATATTCACTGCAACATTGAACAGGCTTCAAGCTCAACAACACAATGTTCCTCTTTTCCCTAAACTGGATTGGTCATCAACAGTTTGATGAAAAACGATTTGAACGGACATTTTTTGCCACACAAGAATTAAAACCTGCAATGTAAATGCAGAAATCAGATCATACGTTTAACAATGACTTTGTGAAGATTTGGTCAGAATAATTAGATTTGAAGAATTAAGTAAAAAAAAAAAAAAATCTAAATCTTGAGCAAGTCACACTGCATAGAATTCATATTTTAATTCACACTTCCAGTAAAGGCTGGAAGAATTACACATAATTTAGAAAAATACAGGGTTAAATTACTTTTATACACTTCTCTGAGGACTTCTGGATCCGGGTAATTTTTCCAAGTTAAAATGTGGTCCAAACAAACAATGAATTCCAGATACTGCATTAATAATTAATTCCTTTTTTTTTTTTTCTTACAAGCCCTGGAGTGCACGATTCCCGTGTAAAAAAGGGAATTCTGCAGCTTAAGCTTGGATTCACTTCATGTGCACTGGAGGACTGTTCAGTATTTAACATACATTGTGAAAATATCCAGGGTTGTGCCTGTGTTCAATGAGTGAGACCTAGACCTGCCTGTACCAATCACTCACACTTAGTGCCACCCAGCTGTTCAGCATCTGCTTTCCCCATTCAATCAAAATTAGAGACACTTGGCAGCCCTTCTAAATTTTTGCACAATCGCTCCATGCACGCAGGAAACCGTCCCTAACTGCGTATTTACTAAAAGGCTCCTATGAGTTCAACAACCTGCAAACACACACTGACTTTCCCACATTTGACAAATGTTTCTGGTCTACAACTAGGGCGACATTTCTAAGCCTTCAGATGTGGTCTTACAGTCAAGGATAATATTTTTCAAAGCTCTTAGAATAAGGCTTTCACAGAGGCAGCAGGGATCAACGACACCCTCTGCTTTCCCTGAAAGAATTTTAATGGGACACTTTCCCAAACAGCAGCTGTACTGTTAGAAATGCAATAAATCATACTAAAGATAGCGCCCCTTTTCTGTTCTTCTTCTTCTTCTTTTTTTTTGTATCTACGCAGTTACGTTTTTCACAGTTTGAGCTCTGCTAGCGAGGGGTGACAGTGAGCAGGTGATAAGGATAAAATCTCCAAGTTATGGATTGTATTGAGGGCTAAAATAATAACTTGATTGCACACACACACACACACACACACGCACACACACAACATTGAAACTTGCTTATCCCTGTTTAAAGCTGCAGGTCCTGGGAATACAGTCTCTTCATCTTTACAGGCAGCGATCGAAACGCTCTCAGGGGAAGTTAGTTTGGTCCACTTCCAACATTCACAACATTCTACATCTTACATACACAATCTGTGCTGCTCGCATTTGTTTCCTTAGTTTTCAGAACATCCCTACAAGTATTTAGGGCAGAAGAACCGCTGGGCCAAAAAGTACCCTTTATCCAGCCAGCAGCCTTTAGGCAGCTTTGTTCTTCTTCTTCTTTTGTTGACTGCTTCAGTCCTGCTGAGACTAAAGGGTACCCAGCCAAAACGGCAGCACAGAACAATTCGGACGAATAACAAAACTGCTTAGCCCAAAAAATCAATAGAGATCAGAAACATGCCAGAAAAACACTGGCAATAAACTCGATCTATGATACGAGAACTAAAGGAAAAGGATTCAGTTTAATCAGTATTTAGTGCACAGTGGTAATTGTTCTTGCTAGGACTCTGCTGCTGCTGTCACAGAGCCAAGCATATTTATATCAAACTATTATCTTAATTAGGACTGCAGCTAGTGATTATTCTCATTAACAGTTATTTTCTCAATGAACATGTTAACGTGAGGTCATTAACCACTTAACACCAAGTGTATCCTATTTGACACAGGAGCTTTTGAGACTTCTACATCATCAGTTTCATTTTTTTTTTCCCCTATAAACAAAAAAAAAACACATAGATGGTTCATCTAACACCCTAATTTGGAGCTGCGTGCCATTAGGCTGAGCTAGGTGACTGTCAGAGAGTCTGATAAGAACAATAACAGTGTTTCCGTTGGCCGCTGCAAACCTGTAGCAACACAAATACAGCCCGAGCAGGAGAGAGCGAGAACACAAGCCTGTTCTGTTCACAGTTATTGTTCCACATACTGCGTCTCCTCGTGTGTTCGTGAGTTACGTGTCTGCGGTTGGCCGGTTTCACTGACGAATAAACCCATTAACAGTTTGTCCCAAAATAGCAATGCCTGTGTGAACATTAAAATCTGCTTCCTTTTGGCTGCTGGGACAAACTGTTTAAAATATTTCAACTGAGCCGGGTTGTTTTTTTTTTTCTTTTGTTTTGTTTTTTTTTCCCTGATATGATTTCCTTCACGTGCGCAGATTTACAGGAACAGATCTCTTTTAAAGCTTGAAGCCACTTTGTCGTCTGTGTTGCTTTAATGACTCATTTACAGGAATTCTCAGAGGTTAGATCTTTCATTTGTTAGCTTGATTAGAAGTAGTTGGTTTTTGTGAAAATTGCCGTGTCTTAGCAGGGTGATGGGTAAGTTGTTGTAGGAGTTGTTAAAAAAAAAATAAAAAGACAGAAAATGAACGGGAATGTGGTTTGAATTTCTAGTTCCTAAGTTTTTATACAGTGCGCATTTGAATCCTTCTGATGTGTAAAAATATTTTTAAGGTATTAAATGATACAGTTAGCTCACCTGTAAACTGTTTTTCTTTAAGGGTTTAATTTAAATTTCTTTTGTCAGGTTTCTGGAAATCCCTTCTTTTTTTTTTATTCCTTCTGCCTATAATCATCCCTCTGATCACTAATGGTAAACTCATAGGGGGCCGTTCGAATTCTCTCACAACTAAACTTCTATTTCTGAAGAACTTATTACAGAGAAACATTTCTCTATGGCTGTTCAAACAACATGGACACATTTATTTATTACACATATGGGTTGCTATGGGAATGCCACTATGAGTTTGGCAGCATCCTCACCACTTTGGCAAAAGAGAGGTTTATACATTATATTTGCTGTAAAAAATGCACATAAGCTATTCACGTTTTCTAACATGAACTTAAGACTTTAAAATGAAGTCAAATATGAGTCTCCAAAAGCAAAACATCCAGCTGCTGGGCATTCAAAGGAAAACCGGATTTACATGATAAATGTCAAAAATAAAACTGCTACCACAGACGACAGTATGTCTTCATTTCATTCTATATGATGACACCCTCATACACTGTTATTTCCTGGCAAAACCAGGGACTATCTGATAACAAGCATACCACAATTTACACAAACACTGTCAAACAGCAGCTCTGGACTGGCTGTTATGAAACACACATTTACTAATTATCTTGATAATCAGAGCATTGATATCATCAAAGGAAATGCCCAGACTTGAGCTCATCAACTAACACTTAATAACAGGCTTATAATCATGTATGCTGCATGATGGTCTTACCTGTTTCTGATACTCTAAAAGTGTTTTTTCAGGATTAACCTTGAAGCTTTTCATCATGTCATTAATATATAATAAATATTACTGACCCTGCTCTTTTGCAAGAAATTCAAAATTCTCATTTTTTATTTTACAATATTTCCCACCTATTTAAATTCGCCATCGTATTTGTTATCTTTGATCCTAATCAACCACCTTTAAAGAAAAACTTTACCTAACCCATATTTTTCTCATGAATGTTGCACAAAAAGGGTTTTACTCTATGAATCCTAAATGTACTCTTCTACATGCCAGTCATGTCTGCATAAGGACGTGATGAAGCGTAAGAAGAGTAGCCAAAAAAAATCAAACACGGCCTGAAAATAAGAAATATCACTTTCTTTGCCACCCTTAATAACGCTCCCAACCTGGCCACCCGTACAGAAAAATCCCCGCCTCCGCCACTGCCCGTGTTTCTCACCAAGCAGCCTGTTATGTAAAGGGGGGGGTTGCATCGTTACTATGAATTTTTTTCTGCATCTTTTTTGCTGCTGTTTATCTAACTATTCATTTGAGTTGTTTTGGCTTCTTGGAACCAATAATGTTGCCATATTTAACGCAAACTAAAGAAGGGGACGCGTTTTCAAAGAATCTTTCTCCTGGCGTTGGAGAAGTTAAAAGTTAATCTTGGTGGGAGGACGTGGGGACTACTTTTACTCCACCTGTATGAAACCTCCTTTCTTTTAAGCGCGTTTCTTTCGGCTGAAGCTGATAAAAAGGAGAGTTAATGCTCGTGGAGACCAAAGTTCATTCTGCCTGCCTGACTGTTGCAGGCCTCCCTCTTCCCTCAGCCTGGACTTTTTTTTCCCAGAGGTTGACTCCCTTAAGTTACAATATGTCAATGTTGAATTTCACACTGACTGTTGACTGATGATTTAATACGGGCTGTATTATTGCCCGTATTAAGTCATCTGGCCGGATTATCTGTGAACAGCCTATTATGTACGTGTGAGGTAAACTGATACTTACAGAAGTCCTGCAGCGACCAACACTGCCAATTGTCGTTCCTGCCGCGGCACTGCTTCCACATACTGGCGTAGTGAGACTTGGCGTTCTCGTCCTCTACCCATCCCGATTGTGCGCAGATGGCGATAAGGTCAAAAATAATAGCGAAAAGCAGCAGCAGGGGGATGATCCACCTGCATCGATGGTAGGCGATCCCACAGCGAAACATGACCGACGACCAGCGAGTGTTCAGCTAGGTGCACGAAAAGAAACGGCGCGCAAGGGAGCAGAAATCTGTCCGATAAACGTCTTGTGCGTCTTTGCGCAGAAACTGTGACAGTGAGTAAAGCGGGGATACAACATAAAAAGCTTCAGCCCCACCCTAGAGTGAAACGCAGCCGTCCGCCAGGTTAGGGACGTGAAGGGCTGGGCTGTTAGGCATAAAGGCAGAGTATAGCCCAGCCCCACTCACTGTGTCATATTACACACCCAACAACCGTCCTGTAACCCAACAACTGTCTAACTCAAGTCCTGAGCCGCAGAAAGGATTACGTTTAACAAAAGATAACGTTGAACTGAATGTAACATGATGTAGTTTCTGTATTAGAATTACAACAGGTAGTAAGGGGTGCTGTACTGTGAGGTAAAAAAAGAAAAAAAAAAGAAAAAAGAAAAGAGGCTGCAAGATGATGGAATACAGTTTAAATGCCACAAGATGGCAGCACAGCTCACTTTAGCAACCATTTCTTTAAAGACGTATGTCAAGGGACGGTCAAGGCTTTGGGATCATTGTTCTTTTGCATAATCCAGTTTTGGCCAAGTATTCACCGTCTGATAGATGGCTTCACATTTGACTCTAGAATACTTTGATATACAGAGGGGTTTGTGTAATCAAAATGACTGCAAGGTAGGCAAGTCATACAGCTGCAAAACAACTCCAGATTATCGCCCCTCCACCACCATGCTTGGCAGATGATATGAAATGTTTGTTCTGATATGCTGTTTGGTTTTCACCAAACATGGCGCTGTGCATGTGCATGTTGCAAACCTAAGGCGTGCTGTCATAGGCCTTTAAAATATGAGATGTGGCTCTTGGGTTTGTTGTAGTTTCTCTTTCTTATCCACTCCTGGGAAGAATGATCCAGACCAGAAAAATGCCAAAACATCTGCTTTTATAGAGGTGGTCACATTTGCCAAGGATCAGTTAATTAAGTGCATTGATGTGTACCCTTTTAGTTCCTATTGAAGCAGTAAGGGTGTGTGTAAAATTGTCAAATGATATTGACTGCACCTATCTCTTAACAAAGAAAACAAACCATGGAAAACTTTGTATTGATTAATAAGTAATTGCCACCAAATCTTTTAATAGATATTGTGCCAGAATGGCAGTGGAAGTGTGTTCCTCGACTTCTAATTTCCCACCAGTGTTTTCAGTGACACTGAATGTCTGCTTTACTAGTAGTTTTCTCACAGTAACTGTGTGCTATTATGTTTCAAAGTGAATTTTTTTTGGAAGTTGATTTCGATGCTAGTTGGTTTTATGATTTATTTTCTAAAGAAAAAGAGCCCTTACATTTGCTAGACACATTACAAAAAACTACTTTAGCATGGGAAAAAAACATTAGCATTTTTTGCGCACAGCACAGAAAAAAACATGTAGTGTATCTGTATCAAAATGTGCACACACAGCATCCTGCAGCACCTGATGCTTTCCCTTGCAGCGAAATGGAGGAAGAACTTGCATGTAACCCAAATGCATCCTGTACAGTCTTCTGCATCTTTTCTGCTGATAAAATTTAATATTTATTCACCATTTACCAGTCAGTGTTAGTGACCTGACCAGTGTTAAGATCTCTGAGTAGAACCCCGCACGTTGACTTAAGATTAAATAAAAACCAGCTACTTGTCAGCTTACAGGTTTTCTCACTTACTTTGGTGCAATTCTCACAACAGGAACATCATTCTCACCAGTCTTAATGCAGTTCTCAGATCAGTTAAAGCATTTTTCCTAACACAGGCTCGCCTGTGCAAAAGACACTACAACAATCAAAACCTTTTTCACACATGTCAAAACATGAAAAGCCCGTCAATCATTTCAACTCTGTGACAAATGAATAAAAACCTTTCACCACCATTTAAAGATTCAGACATCAAAGGCTTTATTTTTTTTTAACTTTTATCAAACTTACTGACTTTGGAAAGAGGACTGCAAAAATGTGGGCATAATGCAGAGTAAAAAGTTTTCAGACACAAAAATTAAATGTCAAGGATTTATTTGAAACATTGCAAAATTGCTGAAATGAAGAAAAGTAAAATGATACACATTAAACTGCATCAGAAAGCAGACGAAGAAAATATGTACAACCTGAAAACATAGTACGAAGTGCAATATAGTCCAGTAAAGACATGCTACATGCATTCAGCAGACACTTTTTTAGGTACACCTGTGCACTGCTCATTATTACAAATATCAGCCAATCATGGGTCAGCAATTGAAAACACAACCTTGAAACAGATTAAGAGTCGCGAGAATCGTCCTTCTGATGTGAGAGTCGCACCGAAACGATAGAGAAAAACTGTAACTGGAGTCCTTCGTGAATCCTGAAGCAGACTTTAAACATGCTGTTAAACTGTTTTACTTAGCATGCAGACAGTACACCTCAGCACACCTGTCAAACAGTGGCGGCCACGATGGAGGTGCAAAATGTGTATTTTCAATTTTCTGACATTCCAGATCATTGTGACAGTCTGTGGCTGCTGTACAGACGGCGAATAAAAAAAAACAAAAAAAAAACTCTCATGACAGTTTGACAGCATGGGGATTTCATAGGGAACTGAAAACCATCTAAACTCGAACAAAACCAGTTCTGATGCAACATCTCAAACGAAGACTGTGTGAAGAGTCACCGGTTCAATATCAGAATCTGTCCACAGATGGCATCAAAGTGTTAGTGCACTGATTGTCCACAAAGGGGAGACAGTAGATTTTTGCAGGTTAGATGTACTGTACAAAATGATCCAGTTACATTAAACTGATTCAGCTTTTGCTTTAAGGTGAGGCTATGATGTATGGGTGAGCAGTGACCCTCATTATCCATTCTTCGTATGAAAAGTAAGGTGAAATACATGCTCAGAGGATAGCTTTGGGTTTGTGTGTACTGACAGTGACACAGGCCAATTAATGAATTCTGCTGTAAATTATAAGTGTTTCAAAACAGCCATTTAAAAGCCAAAACTCAAAGAAAACAAATAAAGAGAAAGTAAAATGAGGCAGAACCACATCAATGATGTTGTTTTAACACAAAAAAAAAAATATAAATAAAAATAAGACCTCGACATGATATAGTGCTGACAGGCTTAGTATTGTGGATTTGAACTATTTTTGTTTCTGTGACCTTCACACCTTCTTCCTGTTCTGCTCTGTTTCCTTGTTTTCCTGTGTTCCTGGTATGCTGTTGTCACATAAGTCATTCATTCAAACAGTTTGTAAAGTACATAGCTGAAACTAACCTCTAGACCAGCTTGGTCATGTATTCATAATCAGATATAAGTACTACATAAATGAATAAACAGAGATTTTCATAGACTGAATTGTCAAAGAGGGCAGTTAATTCACATGTGGACTGTGAGCTTTGCATCCCCCTGCTGCCCAGCAAGGCTGCTCATGGGATGGCGCTGCCCCTGGCATTATTGCGGTTGGAGGTTCTGAAGTCCTGGCATATAATGAAAAACCTGTACAAGTTCAGTGCCACCACTAAGAAGTTCTTGATGCCAAAAAAGACAAGCATCTGATGGAAGACTTTTAAGTAGGTCATCACAGTGAGCCTGACCACCAGAAATGGCCCATCCTGGATAAACAAGGCCTGAACAATGTTCCACATGTCAGTGCTGTGTTTGGTCAAGAGGGAGTCCTCCTGCACACCCGGATCAGCCTCTCTGTCAGGTTTGGAGTTCACCACTACATCAAATAGGGAGACAAAAAGATTGACAGTAAAATGAAGCTTTCAATCAGGTATCTGGGTGTAGTACACAGATGCCACATTTGCTATTTAGAAGTATTTTTACATGAGCAAATACTTTCTGCTGTAAAGGAAAACTGTAATTTAAAAAAAAAAAAAAAAACCATAAAGGACACCTATTAAGCTTTTCCTTATTTTCAGCATATACTCCTGTAAACATGGCCAGAGGTTCAAATAATGATGCCAGGCCCAAAAGCTCAGGCTTCAGACTGCTCTAAGTGCTGAAGTTCACAGTTTTGTGGTCATCTCAGACTCAGACTGTGTTTGATATAAGTCCCACCCAGAAAAAAATTTGCCAATCAGAAGAACGTTAGCTAAAGGGGAGTGAGAAAACAGCTTGTTTCAAACAGATAAGCGGTAGGCAAGACCTAGAGTTAGAAAGCATAATAGGTCCCCTTTAAATGCCTAAAACCAAGAACAAAGGCTATCTATGAACTGTTAATTGTGTTACTCTTAAATAAGTCTGACCCAGGGTACAGGTGGTAACTCTGCTTCAACCAGATATCCCAAACTTTTCTAGATATTACCCAGCTGAGCTGTATCTGACACCAAGCGGCTCCCGAGGGCAGTGGTTTCCCCGCACCACCAACAGGAGGAGACACAAATTCCTCGTGGGCTCTGGCAGGAAAACTGCTGTAAAAATCTGATAAATCAAAGGGGAAGAGCTACCTGCTGTGGCGAGCCATTAAGAAACAGTGAGCAGCTAAAAGTAGCACCACCCTGTGGAGCTGTATGTGTGAGCCCAAATATTTGAATAAGTCAAATAAGTGAACTGTCTGTAGTGGATTTTGCAAAAAATATCTCATATCGTCAGTCCTACAGGAACATGTGGAGAAAAAAAAATTGCTGCTCTACTGGGTAAACCAAACAATATGGACAAGAATTTCTTATCACACTCAAAATAAAATAAGAGACGATACTCTTGTTATATCTTACAGTCCTTATAAGATATACAAAAAACTCCAGAATAGCTGCTAAATTGACGGCAAGATGCGTTCCTTTTATTGCTGTTTCCACAGTCAACTCTGGATGTCAAATATATAAACATATTGCACTTGTCTCTCAACACTCTCACACTCACAAAAAAGACACACCCGCACGAGCGGGCGCAAACACAGAGCGCTAAGTGCTCTAAATGCACTGTGATGGTAAAGATGCACATAACAGCACCATTAGGGACATTTATAAATTATGAGGTAAGGTTATGGAAAATTCAGAGCGTTATTTGGATTTGGCCATTTCAAGAACATTTTAAGAACACAGCAGGACTTCATCAAGCCGCCATACTTTCTGTTCTGTCCCCAGTTTAATAAGTTTCAGAAGAAAGCACGTCTAGTTGAGTCTTGCCTGATGAAGGCTTCCTCATATCAGCCAAAATGAGAACTGGACACTTTGCCCATTCAACCTTCATTATTTCCCAGTGCTGACTTCTTTTTGCAGCAATCTCAGAAATATAGGAAGGAAAGTCATTCTTAGAAGTATAGGCCTGAAAATTGTGACATTTCCATGTCTGTTGCAAAGCCCTTTGGGTTTGAGTCTCAGGAAGTGAGAAAAAAAAAATTGGGTCAATAATGTGACGGTACTAGGAACTCAGATTTCAACATATTTACGTCACTTATCTACTTTCTGTTTACTTTCAGCACTGGCTGGGATGTTTGGCCAATTTCTAAACATGCTGTTTATACTGCTTACTATGTCCATATGCTGCGAATATAGAAAGAGTTTTTTTTTTTTTTTTTACAGTGATGTAGGTCTTTAATAAACACCAAGGGCACTTTTTTTGACATACTAACACACACACTAACCTGATAGATGCAGTGGAAACTGCAACATACTCCAGGTCCATACACCTAAGATGACGTAGACCAGCACGTCATTTTTATTTCTGTAAAAAATAAAAAAACACAAATGTAAATGTAAACTTGTGTTGGTCCACTTTAGTCAGAAAAAAACAAGGAAGGATTATCCACCCACTCGATAACTGACAGCGTCTCACTAGTAAATTCCAGGATGTCCGCTGCTGTGCCCACAAAGATTAGAAGAAGTTGAGACAGCTCATCTCTTGTGATCCCACCTCCCAAGGGCAAAATCCACTTCCCCACAATGAGGAGGATGAGCAGGATCTGATGAAGAGCCAGGATCCAGTCATTCAAGCAGACGTTAGATAACACCTCATCAATATCCTGAGAAAAGAACAAAAAAGATTAACAAATATTTGTTTGTTAACAACTTGATTTTATGGCAAAGCTAAATCACTCCAGCATCATTTTATCACCTGCTATCAGATTTTGGAACATAGCATCCTGGCATTTTGGATTTAAACTCCTTTCTATCCTCTAAGGATGCTGAAATTAGTTCTGTTAGAGCTGATGGTGCTTGCCGTTTAAATCTTGCTTTTAACTCACTTTATGGACCCTGGAATCTTTGGTCTACTAAATGTTAAGTCTTCAACTTCATCCAGTGAGGATGAAGTTTTCAGCATGAACATTCTCTGTGGAAGAGACGGTTCATGACAGAGGAGGACAGGGATAGAGTGAGATGGAGGCAAGTGATCTGCTGTGGTGACCCCTAATGGGAGCAAGAAGAAGAAGAAGAGAAGAAATGACCCTGATTAAGTCAAATACAGCAAAGAAAGAACTATCAATATTTTATACATTAAGTTTATTTCATTCAGGGATGAGACAGCCGAGATATGAATGAATGATGGGAACATTGATGACAGTGATTAAACCATATAAGAGGCAGGGTTTTGGTTCTTGTGCTCTGCAGTTGTACCTTTGGATCACAGAAAAGTGATCCTTAATTGACACAATAAAAACTTGACCTGTGACCTCAATTGTCAGGTCGGGATTGCTAAAATTCAAACTCATCTGATATTTTTAGTAGATACATCTACGGTGTGAATTTGAACATCGTTGGTCTCGAGTTATCGCATTCACAAGATTTTCAATAAACTTTTAATCCTCTGACCTGAGGTCAGGGTGGCTGAGAGTCCAACTTTTGTTTGTGCAGGTTTTTTTTTCTTTTTAGTGTGACATAAAGGTCGACGTGAGATCGACTAAAACAATTTACTCAGTGCAAAAAAAAATTTGGTTTTTTTTACTAGATTTGGACAACAGTGGCAGCCTTGGCTCAGGGGAATAAGCTACATTATGCTTTGACGACAGAGACAACCTTGGTATTCACATGAGATCATTGCAGGTTTTGATATTTTAATGGAATTTGTTGACAGTAAGTGAAATGGAGAGCACTGCCAGAATTACACTTCAGCGATTTTATCATCGTGCATAATATTGTACATTGTTTTTATAAGTGAAAGACAGTAATGGACTGGGGCATGCTCTCATTTTTGGACGTTTTTTAAGTCTCCTGGGCTAAATAGGTGTGGTGGAGGTCTAACAGTTGTTTATATAAATCAGTTTAAATCACTTGTCTTACTGTTATTGGGCATGGTCGTTCTGAGGCTCATGCTTTTGTAATCAGGGTAGAAAAGTCTGTTTTATTTGGATCTTTCTGTCTGGCTGACAAAAAGAGAAACATTTCTTCTTCTTCTTTTGCTGTGGGGTTGCCTTAGCAGATCATTTTCTTCCATCTCACCCTGTCCCAAGCTTTCTCCTTTTTTAGAGCAACCCTCTGCATGTCCTCCGTCACAGAATCTTCTCTGTGGTCTTCCTCTTTTCCTCCTGGGTGGCAGCTCCATATTCAGTATGTCACCTATCCCACCTCTGCACATGTCCAAACCATCTCAGCTTTGCCTCTTTAACTTTGCCTCCAAAATGCTTAACCTGAGCTGTCCCTCTGACACATTCATTTCTAATCCTGTCCATTCTGGTCCCTCCCAATGAACATCTCAGCATCTTCAGCTCTGCCACCTCCAGGGCCTCCTCTTGTCTTTTTGTCAGTGCCACTGTCTCCAAACCAGTCCATAAAGCTTCCTTTTCACACTTGCTGCTCTCTTTCTATCACAAATGACCCCTGACACTCATCTCCATCCACTCCACCCTACCTGCACTCTCTTCTTCACCTCTTTTCTGCACCATTCGTTGCTTTGGATGGTTGACCCCAGGTATTTAAAATCACCTACCAACTTCACTGTTACACCTGTCTCCCTCTCACTCACCCACATGTACTCTAGTGCCACAGTTCCTCTCTTGGCACTCTACTTTCTGTAGATGCACAAAGACACAGTGTAACTCCTTGTATGAAGCCATACAGCTGCCCATCATCTCTTTCTCAACCTAGCTTCAACAGCTCTTTCATAGCTTCGTGGTACGGCTCACCAGCTTTAGCCCTCTGTAGTTACTACAACTCTGTATATTGCCCTTGTTCTTGAAGACCGGCACAGTACACTTCTCCGTTCCCCAGGCTCACTCTCCAAGATTGTGTTAAACAATCTGGCCAAAAAGTCCACTGCTCTCCCTTCTAGGCATCTCCATACCTCCACAGGCCCTCACTTCCTTCTTACTAATCCTCTGCATTTCTTGATTCACCAACTTTCCTCCATCTGGCCCCCTCTATTTCTCGTTTTCTTAATTCATGAGCTCCTCAGAGTACTCCCTCCATCATTCTCAACACTCTCTCTTCACTTGTTAGTACATTTCCATCTCTAAGAAAAATAACGATGTAAAAAGTCTTCAAAACAGTTTGATAGCGCAGAAAGTTTCCATCCTCTCAATTTAATGACTGTGGTGCTGGACTCAGCAAACAGATAGAGTGAGTGGTTTTCTTCTGACTTATAAAAGCTCTTTGTTGTATTGTTGACAGGTTGCTTGATTGGGATTCTGTGACCAGTGAGGTTCCTGAGAATGTTGGATCCCGTCTCCCTCAACTTACTGTCTACCTATTAGCATTTGTATCCAGGTGATTTTCATCTTCTGTTGAATTACTCATAGCTTTATTATATTAAAATACAACTAAAGTGAAATTTTTCTTTGCCCTTGATCACCAGCATGTCAACTATTCAGAACTTCTATAGTCCACAGAAGCAGTTTCTCTTATTAGCAGGCACTTTCTGAACTGTTCAGCCCCTAATGCTAAATCTAGATTTCCAGTTCTCCGATTTTTTTTTGGCACATCTGGCAACCACAATGTCTGCAAGGAGATTTCCAGTTTCTGAATCTCTTTATTGTGTAATCAGATAATTACAGATTTAAGTCCTGATAACTAGAGTCTTGCATTCGTTTCCTGTGAAGAGCTCAGCAGCAATGAGTTCACCTCTGAGTTGAAAGAAGGCATGGATATGGATGCTGCTATTTGTACATGTAGTTAAAAGGAATTAGTGCTTAAAAAGAGAATAAGGTGTGACAGAAAATAATTTTTCTTACCGGAAGGTATACATTAATTGTTTAGACTATTACACATTGGTGTTAGATTGCTTTACTCATTTCCAATCAAATTGTTGCATCTTCATGCATCATTTAAAGAAAGTGGGGAAAAAAGCTTGAAGCTTACACAACACAGACAGCGTGACTGGTGACTAGGTTATACAGGGATATGAAAACTGACCCTAAAGTTTTACTATTGCATTAAAAACCAGACTGCTGTGTAAAGTGTTTCCAAGAACTACGTTATTAAATCATCTCAAAGCATTTTAAAGAAGACTTGACACATTTTCAAACGTCACAAAAATGTGTGCTCAACATTTCCGTGGTTTTTTTTTTAGACTTTATCAAAGAGAAACAGTCAAAGACACAGCTGTGAACACTGGGAAAGGGAGCAGTGCAGAATAGATAGAACCAATGGATGTGAGTACCCGGAGACACTTCTAAGCAAGTTTCCTGAGAATTTTTGGTCTGCCATTGCTCGTTTCATTTTGGGGCTCTTGTTTAGTTTTCACAACAATAAATTCTCACTTTTATTCAGTGTGACCACAGGAGAATATTTTCTGCTATGAGTGGCAAATAAAGTAAAATGCGTTCATTCAGGGACTCTCACCTTCAGGAAATTCTGGTCTGTGACATTTCCCTGGGCGTTTCGTTTCAACAGTCCTTGCAGACGTTCCCAAGAATCAAGCTTTTCACACTGAAAATAGTTGAAAGAAGCTTTTACAGACTGGCTTTAAGAGACTTTTTTTTTTTTTTTTACTGTAGTTAAACCTTTAAAAACCTTTCCATTCAGTCAATAAATGTACAACAAACTGCAGCTTTAAAGAGCCGTGAGTCTGCAAACTTCCAGCTGTTGGTTTAAACAAGTTACACAGTGAGGAACCATTTTTGTTTCTGGCATGGAGTACCTCAATCATGTTGTTTTTATTCTGCTGATGGTGGAGCTCCAGAAGCCACATGGAGGGAATGATACTAATGAGAAACAGGAAGATAGGGGGGGAAAACCTGTAAAACAACCAGAAGTATTTAAACAGATGTAAGACAAATTTCAAGTCTTCTTTTAATACTGATTAGTAAATATATTATAAGACGGGCTTTCATTGAATTTTTGTAATCATTAGTTGCAGCCACACACTTCCATTTTATTTCATTAATACTTTGTTTCCAGTTTACTTTCGAAATATTCCCACACAATCCAATATGAACACGACGTTTAAAACAACGGATGCTTTGCTTATCTCTGAGTACTCAGAGGCACATCTCTGCAGGATCGATTAACGTCCTCAGAAGTTACCGGATGCCTATTTAATTGCACCACACTGCTCTAGTCATCGGAAAGTTGTTGAATTTAATGTAATATCCAGCAATAGCTTTACATGGCAAGAAAACATAAAACGAATATTGTTTAGAAGCATGCAGGAAGACTGGAGAACAAGCGGTACCGCCCCATCTCTAACGTCCCAGGACAGCTTAACAATAGCAGCAGGGGGCCAAGCAGGATGTAGGATGCTCAGGGGAGGGGCGGGGAGCAGGGGTCCCGGAGGGGATGGCAAGCACCCAAATAAATCATATACTGTGCATCTGTACAGGCAAAGGAATTGTGCAAACCGGAGAGAGAAGATAAGTTTTACATCAACACGAAAAAACTCCAGGCGTTAAATAACCTAATGCATACACTCGGATAATATAATTACAATATTACAGCACATTTACAAGCACTTTCATTCGTTCTCCACATCTTACCATTTGTAATCTTGTCCTTTTCGCCTCCTCAGTGTTATTATCATTTCCACAAAAAGCGGCAACAAAAGAAAAGCCAGCAACCAGTAAAGGCAATCTTTTTTCACTTGAGTCACTCTCAACACTCCGCAGAGAGCAACCAGGATAAAAAGCGCTCTGGTGACGATCGCACATATAAATTTAATCGGACCCATGTCGCTGTTTGGCTGCAATTCGGAACTGGCGCAAATGTCCGGTTATCTCTACGTGTTCAGACCGAAATGGTCACTCTGACAGTGGGGGGGGGGGGGGCCCCCCCAAAAAAAAATTTTTCGGGGAAAG
>VUQJ01021811.1:1200-17476 GCA_015108635.1 Andinoacara biseriatus | reverse complement strand
TCTTGCAGTGTCACAGAACAGCCATTTGAAGCCACTGGTTGTGGTTTCAAGATAAATGAAATAAAGAGAAAGTAAAATTTTGCACAGTATCATTTAAAAAACACTGACAGGATATCACTTTGCTTTGCGGTAATTTGGGTAAAATAATGTACAAAAATGAACATAACCAAAACATTACATATATTTTTTGTTCGTTGACCAGCTAAATTAAGGTCTCCACATAAAAACATTTTAAAGCTATAAATAAGTTGAGGTTTCAAAGGCATCCAAAACAACTCAAACAGAGCTCATTACCTGAGTTCACTTTTATTTGTCTACAGTCTTTAAATTAAAAAATGTACAAATCCAAGATGATTCACCTGTTTTAGTCACAATGTCACTATTATTTAATGTAATTAATAATGTAATTATCACCCTAATACACTTTTTGACTTATAAACATCCAAAAGGTACAAAGGACCTACCAGCTACCACTGGAGGGGGTTTTTGCATCAGTTTTAACTTCCTGACTGGGTTAAAACAGGAAACTTTCTTTGTATTATTATCTCAGTATATCAAGTATCTCATCATCTTTTTTTCCTGGTTTGTTGCCATTAATTCGTGTCAGTCAGACACCAGACTTCTTATCTAATCTTCTATCTTCTTGTCTGGCTTCTTCTGCACTGACGGGTGGTGATTTTTGAAGCTACTTAAAGCATTGTACAGTGCTAACAGGCTCAGTAACATTCATATGCACATAGACTGAAATGTCAATGAGGAAAAAGCATTTAGTTTAAAATAAACTTGGGTGCCAGGCAATTAAGTCACATGTGGACCATGACCTTGGCATTCCTTTGCAAATCTAACAAAATGGCTACTCACAGTTTTCTGCTCCAAACTGCATCAGTTATTCACAACTTGTAGATTTCATACAGTAGAAGTGTGAGAAGAAAACAAACAGAACAGAAAGAAATGATTTCCTTTTTTTCCTGCTCCAGAGACAGTTTTCACCCTTCGATTTTAACTTTAAATGTGTTTGGTGTAATACATCTCTATCTCCCAGATTCCTCTCAGAGCTGACTAACCAGACTCACTGGGTTGGGTCTGGTCCCAGCAGTGTTGAGGCTCGAGCGTCTGTATTCCTGCCATATAACGGCCAACCTGTACAAGTTCAGGGCAACCACTAGGGAGTTCTTGATGGCAAAGAAACCAAGCATCTGGTGGAAGACACTGAAGTGGATGATAACAGTGAGCCGGACCAACAGAAAAGGCCCATCCTGGATAAAAAAGGCCTCTAAGACACTCCAAATATCAGTGCTGTATTTAGTCAAGAGGAAGGCCTCCATGGCTCCCTGATCCTCTCCTCCATCCTCTTCATCAGGTTTAGTGTTCACCACTATTCCAAATAAGGAGACAAAAACAAAAGATTGACAGTAAAACGAAGCAGGCTGTAGTCTGACAGATGCCACTTTTGTTATTTAGAGCAGCTTCTCCAGCAATTTTTGAATTTTGAACTATGTTCCTTCTGTTAGAAATACTGGCATAAATGTGGCCAAAGTTTAAAATAATGAGGTCTGAGCCAAAAGCTCTGAGTTCATACTTCACCACATCGTTAGCCTGATAGGATAATTGCCTAAGTTATATTTTGGCCAAAATTGAGATATCTATCTAAATGAATCTACACTGTTAGCAGATTTGAATTAGGTAGGTATCTCAAAATATGCTAAAGTATGACTTAAGCAATTATGCTATTAGGCTGACGATATGCTTAATTTCACATATTGAGAGCGGGTGGTCCTATAATATGGTCATCTTAGTAAGCAACTCTGGCTGTGAGCACATAAGTCCCATCCACCTGATGTTTAAACCTTATCTTTACAAGGTTTAGCCTGTCAGAAAGTAGATAAACTGAGGGGTTTCATTGAGACCCAGTACAAAATAAATAAGTTTTTTTTTTTAAACCGTGAAACACATGAAGCTATTCCAATAGAGTGCAAAAATTAAAATATGAAGTTGGAAATGAGCATAACAGGTTCAATGGACAATACACATTTATGTCAGTGTATGTTGAGAGTTAGGACCCAAATGCTGGTCCCAAGCAGATGGATTAACCAAAGGGTCGAAGTCTCATCGAGGTAGGAGGAAGAGGCAATGGAGAAAGACGGCTCGGGCGGAAGTCTGAAAAGTAGCCTAAAATGTTTTTTTTAGCTGCTGAGGTAAGAAGTCTTTTAACCACAGCCTGGAAGAAGCTTTCCTGTAATTTTAGAATTTGGGGTTGTGATTTCAACTCATTTGCTTCACTTATCTACTTCACTGTTTACTTATAGCACTGACTGAATTTTTGTAAGCACACTGTTTAGACTTTTTGTCTTTTTTATAACCTAGAAACAGGAAAGGAACCTCCTTATGCTGCTTTAGCTCTTCAATAAGCACCAAAGTGTTTTTTTTAGGACATACAAAGGGTCACTGACCTGCTAGATGTAGTGGAAACTGCAACATACTCCAGGTCCAAACACCTAAGATGACGTAGACCAGAGCAGGATTTTTCTCCCTACAAATAACAAATGGACAGGATACAGAGTCACCCTTGACATCAGTTTATTTCATTGTTGTTTTGTTATTTCATTGGTATAATGTCAAGAAATGTGTACATTTTTGTGTATATTAAATTTAAATTATGTATTGACTCACTCTACACTGTAAAAAAAAAAAAAAAAAAAAATTTAATAAAAAAAAATAAAAAAAAAAAAAAAAAAAATTTTAATTAAAAAAAAAAAATTTTTTTTTTTTTTTTTTTTTTTTTTTGCATTATGACACAAAAAATGTCATTTGAAATGGATTTGTTCATTAAATAACATATGTTGTGCCATCATGGAAGTTTTAACCAGAGAAATTGTGGGGAAGAAATTCCGTCCATCCATCCTTTCAGCTGGCCTGGGAATGCTTCTGTGTCCCCCCAGTTGAGCTAAAGGACGTGGCTGGGGGAGAGAGAGAGGTCTGGGCTTGTCCGCTTAGGCTGCTGCCCCCATGACCCGACCCCGGATAAGTGGAAGAAAATGGATGGATGGATTATACAGCTGTCAAAATAGTTTATATACTGTGCACCCATGGTCACATCTGAGCTTAGAAGCTAAGCAGGGTCTGACCTGGAGAGTACTGGATGGGAGATCTACCAACAGCAGTCTGATGGATTAGTTCTTTTTTCACTTTATTTTATTCAAATTTCCCTTTTAAATGGAATTTTTCTGGTGTCCTAGCTGCCAGAATATTTCCGTGAGATTTTTTTTTTTTTTAAACAGTGTAGATAGTAGAAGCATGTTTGTAATTAACAAGGAACAGAAATAGCCACTCACTTTACATCTGATAGTGTCTCACTAGTAAATTCCAGGATGTCCGCTGCTGTGCCAACAAAGATTAGAAGAAGTTGAGACAGCTCATCTCTTGTGATCCCGCCTCCCAAAGGCAGGAGCCACTTCCCCACAATGAGGAGGATGAGCGTGATCTGATGAAGAGCCAGGATCCAGTCATCTGCGCAGACAGTAGACAACGTCTAGCCAATATTTGGGAAAAGGGAATGGCAAGAGATGGCAAGATTTTTATTTGGTCACAACTTAGTTTTCTGAGAAGGCTGAATCACTTTAATGAGAAAGCATCATGTTATTGCCTAAAACCAGATTTCTGGAAAATATCATCTGCCTGTTTTGAATTTAATCTCTTTCCATCCTTTCAGCAAACAGCAAATAGCCCTGTGATGCTTGCTGTCTAAACATTACCTCCCACTCAGTTGGTGGACCCTAGAATATTTAGTCTATGTTAAGTCTCAGCTTTTTTATATTTCAGTTAGAGCCACTATCAAAGTGTGTGGTGTGCAGACAGTGGAAGAATGTCAGTCTTTATCGAATAACAATCAGGACCACTTTAGTCAAAAGAAGGTTATCCTTCTGAGGTGATTTATAATTGGCTCATGGCTCGGTTCTCAAATCTCCAAGAAAGATCAGAAGCAAGGGACACGATTAACCAAATACAGCATAAAAACAAGGAGCCGCAACAGAGTGGGTTTACACAGAGGTTTGCAAGGGCAGCAACAACTGTAGACAGGCTAAAGCCTTAAATTGAACATCCTGTATGAAATTAGACATTTGGATGCACAGACAATGTTAACGGAACAGGCAAAATATTAAAATAACTTTTAACCCCAGCCCCCTCCACCCACCAACGATGGCCTCAATAATAAATAGAACTATTAACTTTCTGATTGCAAAAACTAAAAACAGATGAAGCATTTCAAAAGAAGAATTTGTGGGAGAGGTCTGTTCAAATAAACCGCACACATGGTCGGTGAGTGTATTATTTCCTAAAACAGATGGGGACTATGATCTTGCTAAATTATGTTTTGTTTTGTTTTTTAATTCCAATATTTTTTGATAACAGTGGCGGTCTAATAAGCTGACATCAGACACCAAACTTGGTATTCACATGATATCACTGGGAGTACTGGGAGCATCTGGCAGAGGTCCCAGTCAATTCTTATTTCTAACAGAACTTCAACAGGATTCCAAAGGAGGCTGGGGACATCATATCTGAGTGGACCATGTTCTGCAGCTCCCTTGCTGGCATGTCTGTATGGAGCTGCACCCGTGAGGTAGTTGATGCCTGTCATGAAGGTAACCTCTTACCCAGGTGGGAAACACTGGAGGTGGCATGAGCTGTCAAGCTGAAGGAATATGGGTTATCTGACCTGATATTGTGGACTATTCAGTTCTTTATTCCCTAAAAACATATTTTTCTGTATTGTTTGCAGGTTGTTTCACTGGGTTTCTGTGACTATTAAGGCTCTGAACAAGGGTGTCTCTTGGATCCTCATCTTTCATACTTTAAACACGTGTGTGCTGGTTGCGTTCAGCTTTGTTTGTGAAACTGGCTGACATGTCAAGTCTCGCCTATTCATTGCCCGTTGGATTACTCACAGCTTTCAAATATTAAATAGCAAATTGCTCAATGACATGTCAGTTATTCAGAACATCTTTAGTTATGAAAGTCTCCATCCACAGATAAAATTAAAAGCAGTGCTACAGAAGCATTCAAGCATAAGTGACCCAAGTCATGGTGTAAGTAATATGTCATAAGACCATGCTGTGAATGAGAGTACCTCTGAAAAGTCTACATAATGAAATCTTCAATAATCATTTAAAAAGACGACTTGGAAGGGTTTTTATGTTATTTGAGTTGCTCAAACGATGAAACAGTCAGCGAGTTGCGACGTAGCTTAGCATAAAGAAATGGCTAGCCTTGCTTTCTATAGTGGTACAAGTAAAGCTTAATTAGCAAAAGACCTGAATAGGAATAATGCCACTGGTTTTGGTTTCTGTAGCGGGTTATGTGGCAAAAGATGTACCTTTAAACAAATGCAGTAAAGGGGGACAGCACAAAACTGATAGAACCAGTGGAAGTAAGAATGGAAGTGAAAATACTTGCATGCCTCCTGATCATCCATAACAAGATTTCCTGAGAATTCCTTGACAAGTCTGTATTTGCTCATTGCACTTACTGCATATGATTTAGTGATCTTAATCACTGTCATTCATTTGTGTTTTCTTTCGTTCTTTCTGTCTGTCTTTCTTTCTTTTTTTCTTTCTTTCCCAGAACCATAAGAAATGAATAAAATTGCTTTCCCAGTCAGGGACTCTCACCTTCAGGAAATTCTGGTTTGTGACATTTCCCTGGACGGTGTTTTGATTCAACAGTTTTTGCAGACTGTCCCAAGAATCAAGCTTTTTGCACTGAAAACAGTTGAAAGAAGAATTTACAGGTGGAATCTTGGAGACTATTTATTATTTTATTGTAGTTAAGCCTTTAAAACCTTCACGTTCAGTCAATAAATATACAATGAACAGCAGCTTTAGAGAGGTGTGAGTCTGCAAACCTCCAGCTGTTGTATTAAACAGGTTACAGACTGAGGAGGCATGGAGTACCTGAAGATCACTGGCTTTGTCCTGCTGGTGTTGCATCTCCAGAATCCAGATGGAGGGAATGATAGTGATGAGAAACAAAAAGATAGGAGGAGAAAACCTGCAAAACAATTGAAACAGAAAGTATTCAAACAGATGTAATATAAATATTTAGTCTTCTTTTAGTACTGATTAGCAAATGTATTACTATACTGTGATACACTAGACAAATAAAGAAAAATGGGACTAAAAGAGAGGGTGGCACTGTGGTTAGCACTGTTGCCTTTCTGTGCAGAGTTTGCAAAGTGTTGTGTTGATTCTCCCACACCCCAAAGACATGCAGTTACTGGGGTTAGATTAACTTGTAATTCAAAGTTGACCATTGGTGTAAATGGCTGTCGCTCCGTGTTAGCCCAGCAACAGACTGGTGAACTGTTCAGAGTGTACCCTGCCTCTTGCTCCATTGCAGCCCCCTGCAATCCTAAATTGGATAAGAGATTTTTTTTTTTTCTTACTGTGTTCTTTGGAGTCTTACCAGGTTAAAAATTATCATTTGTTGCAGCCGTACAATTAGGTATTTCATTATCACTTTGCTTTCAGTTCACTGCATCATAATACTCCCAATTATTCCACCATAAAAATGTTTTGCACATCTCTGAGCACAAAGGATGTTATTTGGATGAGTGTCTAAACACAGAGTAACATACTGAATTGCATTAGATTTCAGTCATTTGTTAAATGAAAGGCCAAGTCCAACAAAAGCTTTGCATGCAATATTGTTTGCAACGTTATTTCATGCATGCAGGGGGAGGAATAAGAGGTAAAGGGTACCTGAGGTAAAGGGTACCCCCCCACAGAACAGCTTATTAATCAGTTTCCCAGCTTAAAAATAGCAGCAGAGGAACAAACAACTTGCTTATGCATATAAGACGCAAAGAAGAAGTGAAGACAAGATAAAGACTAGGACAAGATGACAAATGCATACTTTAATCTTGCATTACACTGTTATACTGTCTATTAGGCAAAAAAAAAAAAAAATTCAGAGAGCGGAGATGAGTTTTAAAGTAATATGAACAGCTTAAGGCGTTAAGTAACCCAATGCATACTTAAGGATAATATAATTACAATATTACCTTTACCATCACTTACATCCGTATTCCACAACTTACCATTTATAATCCTGTCCTTTTCTCCTCTTCAGTGTTATTATCATTTCCACAACGAGCGGCATCGTGAGCAAAGTCAGCCACCAGTAATTATTATCTTTCTTCGCAGATATCACCCTCAACACTCCGATGAGAGCAACCAAGATAAACAGCGTTCTGGTGATGATCGCACTAATAAATTTAACCGGGTCCATCTCGCTGCCTGACTGCAGTTTAGAACTCACAGCAGCTGTCGCGTTATTTTTGAGTGGCTTCCACAATAAGTGAGGAAAAAACAACTTTGAAATACTTTTTCAAGCAAAGTTACAGCAGTTTAAGCTCCGCCTTGATCCTCGCAGGAGATCAGACAGGCTGACAGAGAGACCCGGCGAGAAAAAAAATATATAGTTACAACTAAACACAGGGCAAACTGGTTTTTTTTTTTATTGATTCATGATTCAATGACATCTTGGCTTCATCACAAATTCTGTATGTGTACAGGAGAGGGCAGCATCATATCGTGTTTCTTTAGGAGGAATATCATGAAAATCACGTCCTCTGCTGTCTTAACTATAAATTACGTCCTCACACTGAAGTTCAAATAGGCCACATAATGTGAAAGCTCACAAGGCCTTTTTTCTGTTTTGGGTTCCTGTTTTGACTGCTCGAGTATTATAGCGGAGTCTTAGTCTATATTAGATGTTTATTATTATTATTATTATTATTATCATTATTATTATTATTATTATTATTATTATTATTATTTCTACCAGTAGACGTCTTTTGCCAGTGTTTTCATTTGTGCCTACCTCTGTCTCGTTTCTGTGTTTATACCCTGGTCCGTTTGTTTCCCTTTGTCTGCATTAATTTCTTTTGCTTGTTTCCTGTTTTATTTTGAAGGGTGGCTTTCTGTTTAGTTTGAGTTCCTGTCTATGGTGCGCTGATTCTTTGATTCTTTTTGTCTGTCAATTATTTTCACCCTTCCCTCCCATTTCTTCTGTGTCCTTCGTGTACACTTCTTATGTTCTCTTTTTTTATGTTCTCTCTTGTTTGTGTATTTCTCTCATTTTCGATCCTGTTATTTTCTTTTAATTATTCCCATGGCACTTTGTGTTTAGATTTTACTTCATGTTTTGGACTAATTTTTGCATTTGGGTCTTCATTCCATGACAACTATGACCTTTGTTGTTTTGTTTAATTGTTTGTTTTGTTTTGGGTTTTTTTAACTGGTTGTGGGCAAATTATTGTAGTAAATTCTGCTGTATAGCCACATAAATAAAACTATAAAGTAGCAACTGTAAATAAAAGCTCTCTTTGGCTGTTCCCTTATTCACAAGGTGTCACCATAGCGAGTACTGTAAATACAGGTACGTTAAAACTATGTTTTAATTTACAGTAACTGAGTAACATTAACTGCTGGGTTATACACTGCTTAAAAGAAAATTAAAGGAACACTTTAAAAACATCAGATCTCAATGGATAAAAACAATCATGTTGATATCTATACTGATATGGACTCGGTAATGTGTTAGGAATGAAAGGATGCTATTCTGTTTGATGGAAATGAAAAATATAAACCTACAGAGGGCTGCATTCAAAGACACTCTGAAATCAAAGTGAAAAAATTGTGTCAGGCTAGTCCATTTTGCTAAAATCAGCAACTCAAAATGGTAATCAGTAGTTTATACGGCCCCCATGTGCTTGCATGCATGCGTGACAACATCAGGGTATGCTCCTAATGAGATGATGGATGGTGTGTTAGGGGATCTCCTCCCACATCTAGATCAGAGAATCACTGAACCTCAGACTGTCCAGGTGCAACCTAACGGTGTTGGATAGATAAGGTCCTGCATACTCTTGCCACATGAAGCTGGGCATTGTCATGCACTAGGAGGAACCCAGGACCCACTGCACCAGTGTCTGGGCGGACAACAAGTCAAAGGATTTCATGCAGATACATAAAGGCCTGTAGAGGTCTGTGTGTCCCTCCATGGATATCCCTTCCCAGACCATCACTGACCCACCACCAAACCAGTCATGCTGAATGGTGTCACAGGGAGCATAACATTGTCCATAGCTTCTCCAGACCCTTTCACACCATCGGTGGACCTGTTAATTCTGGTATTTTTGGGCAAATCAGGCTCCACAGTGCAGGCAGTGAGCACAGGGTGAACTAGATGACATCGGGCCACACTCATGAAGTTTGTTTCCAATTGTTTGTTTAGAGACACTCACACCAGTGGCCTGCTGGAGGTCACTTAGGGTTTTGGCAGCGCTCATCCTGTTCCTCCTTTCACGAAGTAGCAGATACTGGTCCTGCTGATGGGTTAAGGACCTTCAATGGCCCTGTCTAGCAGCTCTCCTAGAATAATTGCCTATTTCCTGGCATGGATGAGATTCATCCATGCTGTTGAGACTGTGCTGGGAAACACAGATAAACCCCTTTGGTGTTTATGTGCCTTCCTGGAGGTGTTGGACTACCGGTGCAACCTGTGTAGGGTTCAGGTATCGCTTCATACTATCAGCAGTGATGCTGACTGTAGCCAAATGCAAAAATAGTGAAAAAAACAGTCAGAAAAGATGAGAAGGGAAAAAAGGTCAGTGGCCTCCACCTGTAAAACCATTCCTGTTTTGGGAGTTGTCTCATTGTTGCCCCTCTAGTGCACCTGTTGTTAATTCCATTAACACCAAAGCAGCTGAAACAGATTAACAACGTCCTCTGCTACTTAACTGGCCAGATCGATATCCCAGAAGTTTAATTGGCTTGATGCTATACTCTGATTAAAAAGTGTTTCTTTATTTAATTATGAGAGCATTTGTTATTTGTATCTAAATAATATTTGTAATATTCTAAAAGGTGGGCAAAGACGGCCTGAATCATATTTACATATGATACGTATGATACATTGATACATAAATTTATATACATGTAGTTTTCAATGTTATACCTGCAGTGACTGGCCACTCATTAGATAACAATAGTTATCACTTGGCAGCAACTCAATACATTTAGACATGGTATGTTGGCACGGTCCAAACACCCTGCTGAAGTTCAACCCGAGCATCAGAATGGAGAATGGAGCAAATCTTAGAGATGTGGTTGAACATGAGATTTAAGAGATTTGGATGTGCAGCTGACAAACTGTTTTGCTGTCATGTCAATATGGATCAAAATCTCTGAGGAATGTTTCCAGCACCTTGCTGAATCATGATGAATGAAGAATTGAAGGGGGTCCAGCCTGGCACTAGTAAGGTGCAACTAACAAAGAGTCCAGTGAGTTTATACATATGCATATGCAGTATATGTAAAGCATTTAAAAGTAAGAATAAATGCATTTCATGTTGCTTAAATACTAATTGCAAGCAAAGTTTTAGGTAATAAAAGTCAAGAAAGGATCCTTTCAATAATGTCATGAATAGTTTTTATTTATTGGTTCATAAACTGCAGTAAAGAGGAAAAGACTAAACCAGAAAATTATTATTTTGATCTTGTTTAGGGCTGTTTTTATGCTGAAGAATAAATTTCGCAGTGATCAGATACCTGCATAATGATCCATCCGGCTATGTTAAAAAAAAAAACAAAGATTAAAATGAGAAAAACTGTATATATGTTAAGAAATATATCAATATACATGATTCATTTCTTATTATTTCTCATCTGTCATTAAATGATGTACTCTGATAACACATCTTGTTATCTCACCAGGCAGAAATTAACATGACTATAAGTCTCCACTGGTTAACACACACACACACACACACACACACACACACACACACACACACACACACACACACTTTATCTGTGTGAAGCACTAAAATATGTCTTCTGCTGAGGTTTAGATGTATTTATCAGAGGTAAAGGCCAAAGGTGTTCAATTTCCTTGGGGGCAGGTTTCATTTGTGTCTCTTTCAGATCATTTAAAGGCTCCAAGCTGAGTTTTTAGGAAAACCTTTTATAGGCTCTTCCAACTAAAGCTGTCACACCGTTGAAATGGTTGCACATGACGAGGTAGTTATCAGTAACAGTTACTAATGTAATCATGTGAACTGGCCTTCTGTGAGTGAGTGCACTTCAGCATGACTGGTCAGCATAAAGCTAAATGAAGTTACCTGAATAAAGTGTTTTTGTTTTTTTTTTAATATTTTGATCACAGTCCTGTTTTTTCTTTTGATGGAAGACAAAATGTTTTATATGCAGAAGTCTTGATCACTGGTTAATATTTGAACAAGGGTCAGGAACACAGAGACAGTTCTAATGAATCAAACACAAAGTGAAATGATCGTTTGCAGTCAGCTGAAGTCAAAGAAGATGAGTCAGCAAGCTGCATTCCTAAAAGAGCAGGACGAATGAGCCTGCAGCTTACAGCGGGTCAGGTTCTCACATCTTATAATTGTATAATCAGAACTTTCCTTCGACATTTCAGAGACTCGTGGGTGTTTTAATGACTTAAAATTAATCAAATTAGCCTAAACCAATCAGGCTCAGTCATTGTATCCTTATACCCTGTACAGTGACTATGCAATTCAGTTCAGTTTTATTTATATAACACCAAATCACAACATCAGTCACCTCATGGTGCTTTATACTGTAAGGCAAAGACCCTAAAATATTAGAGAATGTATATATTAGGGCCGGGACTTTAACATGGTAATTTCAATTAATTAATTACAAACATTTTAATGTGTTAAAAATTTTAACGCAATTAATCACATTTTTTTAAAAAGTTTGGAGCCGGAACCTTTGTATTCCCGTGTTTACAGCACGCCTGTAAATCTGACACACGAGCGACAACGATGCATCCGCAAACAACAACGATGTGCGATGAAGCCGCTTCTCTTGGTCCACTGAGGGACAACTTTAGCTTTAAAAAATGTTCTGATAGGACTTTGGAAAAGACTGCTGTTGTATACAGTAGTTGAAGCTACAAATGTGGGAGGAAACCGGAGTACCCGGAGGAAACTCACGTAGCTGTCATTATTGTCTAGTGTGCTGTTTACATTTAATTATTTGTTTATTTTTCAAATAAGTTAAAGAATCAGGGATTCCTGAAATACTTGAAATCTGAATAACTATAACAGAAATTTGCCCAATCTGTTGGTTTAATAACAATTTAAAAAACAAACAAAAAGTAAATAAACATGTTTGTTGTTAAGCATATACGTTTAGTCATTCAAAACTTTAGTGGCAAAAGGATTTTTTAATTGAAAGTGTTTAATTTGTTGATAATTTGTTTGCGATTAATTGCGATTAATTAATTACAGACCCTGTAATTAAATCGATTAAAATTTTTTAATCGAGTCCCGGGCCTAGTATATATTTTTGTTAAATATTAGATATAGTATACGTATCTAATATTATTTCAAGCAGACTGACAGCTTAGACATCAGTTCAGTAAAATATATTCTACTCAATTTCAAGTTCAGATGTAGCATCTGGTTTGGCTTTTTTTTTTACATTTATGAATTGTTCCATAACATCTGTTCACCACTTTTGCAGTAAAATATTTTTATCCAGGAACCCATTTCATAAATGAGACTTCAGAGAATATGAAAACATGGTTGTGCTTTGCTCTACCTTCAGTAGTCATATCCCGAAAGCTGAACCTCTTTGGGTCGGACTTCACTGTAGCACATCCATCCATCCAAACATGGGTCTGTACATGACCCTGTTACATACTCGGGCCTGTACTTGACCCTGTTACATACTCGGGTCTGTACGTGAACCTGCTACATACTGGGCACTGTACTTGACCCTGCTACTTACTCGGGGCTGTACTTGACCCTGTACATGACCCTGTTACATACTTGGGTCTCTACTTGACCCTGTATGTGACCCTGTTACATACTCTGGTCTGTACTTGACCCTGCTACATACTCGGGTCTGTACTTGACCCTGTACATGACCCTGTTACAGACATGGGTCTGTACCTGACCCTGTTACATACTCGGGTTTGTACTTGGCCCTGTTACATACTCGGGTCTGTACTTGACCCTGTTACATACTCGGGGCTGTACTTGACCCTGTATACATACTCATCTACCCTGTTACATTTTTCAGTTGCTCAAAGCACCTTTTCATTCTGAATATGTGGCCATCTCATCCAGATAATCAGTTTCTGAAGTCTGTTTTCCTTCATGTATGTGCGTCCTCTCCTGCAGGCTCTTTGTCTTTTGGGGCCACCGTAGTTTTGTCCTGTTTACAGACATTAGTACTAAGTTAAGTAAACTGGCTGTTAGGCATAGAAATCCCAGAGTGAAAATCCTCGCTGTCCTCCTGTGACTCGTGTGATGCAGGAACTTCACATTTTTCTTTGGAAACATATTTGGTGACCAAATGGTCCTCGTGTGTGTACATGTGTTAGAAATGTGCTGTGAATGTGTGACAGTGTGCTAAAAGAAGACAAACGCTGGTTTCAAATGATCATTCCTGTTAAATTTGTGACTGTGTGAATTACAGGGCAACTTGGCTCTGTGAAATACTCCCAACAGGCTTATCTGAGATAAAATATGGGGTTGGAAGGGTATTTCCACTTGATTTTTTTTCTTTCAACACTGCTGGCAATGTAGATCTAAAAAGACTAAATTAAAATCTTAAGGTCTGTCCAAAATTAATTGTTTGGTCCAGGAAGAGTAAATTTAACTAATTAAGTTTCCATAATTGACTGTCCAAGGATTCCCCCTGACACGCTCGATATGTTTTCCACCAAATTCTTCATGTTTTGATGGAAGTTTTATGTGTAAATAGAGGTTATGACTTTGTTCAGCAGTGCTGGCAGCAGACGTTTCGATAAAAAGGACGATATAGATGCCATAATGTGGCCATCTGTCACACATGTCTATGGTATGACCGCATACACACCACTGATCGCCTGCTGTGCTGCAGCCCTCCATCATCTTTCATCACTCTGTGTAATAAACACACACACACACACACACACAGACTTACATTAATTTCTTGTAAACCACTGGTGCCAAAGCCAAAGCCTACTCTTACTTTAAAAGCTTGCCCACTATTAATATTGAATGTATTGACATTAAAGGATGTGATGGATTTGGGTGCTCACAAGTTGACTAAAGAAGCCTCGTCCACAGTCCATCGTTTTGTGGCTGCAGTTGGTCGATGGTGGTTGTGCGGGTCTCCAAGAGGTCACAGATGCAGGGGTCAGGGGGCACATACACAAGATTAGCTCATTATTTACAGATATTAGCGGACCTGGATGAGTTTAAGCAGTGAGCACTGAAAGTAACTGGTAAGTAGGATGTACAGAGTATATATGCACTCAGTGAGACGTGGAAACAAAAAAAACGTCCTTCAAAATAAAACAGGAAGTAAAAACACAACTAACCGTGAGAAACACGAAGACCGTAAAACCAACAAATTTCCGCGGGCCGTGACTCACGCGTGCTGAAAGAATAAACTCAGGGAACAAGAGGTTAAACATCTCATCGGATAACTCCTTAAGACTTATCTCGAGAGCACTTCTGGCACTGCCGTAACGTGGCCCGAGTCACCAACTGTGAATATGAAATGAGACAGACGAGTGATCAGCGCGGGGAATTATCACGATCAGCTACAGAGGTATCAGCTGGCTAAAAGAAACAAAAAGCTTCATGTAGCTGCAGTTTGAATGGAGCTGTGAGCTGTCTGGTGTCTGTCATTAGCTGCTCTTTGGGTGTTCCTGCAGATCAGGAAGAGAGAGAGAGAGAGGGAGAGAGCAAAGTCCTGTCCAAGAAGAAGTATTATTGTCCAAGAAGTATTAGTTCTCTTTTTAATTTTAGCAAGACGAGGAAGTCGGAATTCAAATGAAAGAATCGGTTTCCATCCAGCTAATAGTAATCCATAATCCCACCAACGTGTCTAAAGCACAATGTGGTCGCTGTGATTAACGTTAATGCCTCCCCTACTCAATTTATTGAAATGTTGGAATGAACACATTTGGTTTGGAACCAATGCACTGGCTTGTGTTTAAAAATGTGGGGGGGTGGCGGGGGGGTGAGACTGAAGTGATGGAAACACTGTAAAAGTGAGAGAGGAGAAAGAAGAAGAGGCAGAGGAAGTTAGAGGAGGACAGAGAGAGGATATGCAAGAGGGATGATTCTGAGGGAAAAAAAGATGAAAAAAAGAAATGAAAAATTGGAGGCGGCGGTGTACAAGCAGAGGAGAGGGAGATGAGAAGAAACAAAATAAGTTCCCGGCTGAAAATTAGTCCACCCTGGTCTCATTTTAAGGTCTGGCCTGATGGTTTTAATTTCTCCAAATGGCACACTTTGCAGACAGACAAAAAAAGCGAATGAGAGCAAAAAAGAAAGTGGTATTAGAATAATTAAACGCGGGAAGAGGGTCGCAGTTTCATTTTCAGCAACACTTCAAATGAATTCCTGTAATGATCCTGAAACCTTGAAAAGGCAAAATCCAATCAAACAATATCTACTGGGCTTCATTTTCTTTGCTGGGGGAATGACCCCGCTTTGTCAAAGGGCGAGTCATGAGAATGTGGGTCGCCATAGACATACAAATGAAGGGCGGACAATTTGGTCTAGTTAAAGCCATTATGCCTACAAGTGCATGCGTGATAATGTCGAGGTGTGTGTGTGTGTGTGTGTGGGTGCGTGCGTGCGCGCACATGCCTGAGACTTTGTGTGGGCACGAAGGGAGAATGATTATCGATGTGTCGGAGCATTTGTCTGCGTGCACACACGAGCGAGCGCGCTGCAGCTTTAACACTTTGTGGCTGTGATGTGACTCATTGTAAATGATGCCATGGAAGGTCAATTGTGGAGATCAAAATGGCTGTTGATGGAGGGGAAGGGAGAAAATGTGTCATGTTTTCCCCCTCACTGCATGCTGCTGCTGAGGCATTTTGATTTAAAAGAATAAATGGATCTGCTCAGGGTTATTTCTCTCTGACTGGCACCGTCCAAAATAACACCCCTGGCCCATATTTCTCGGAGAAGCCTTATGCTTTGCACCCATTGTTTTTACTCCCTCCCCTACCTTTGACCATTGGAGAGGTAATCAGGCATGAGTGCCGTGGATTATGGCACGAGTGGATGAGCAGCTGCAATGCTCCAATGACCTTTTGTAACTCATTACTGGACCTCCAAAAAAGAAGGGGGATAAGAGGGAGAGAGACAGAGAAAAATAGAGTCAAGGAAAAAGCAAAAAAAAAAAAAAAAAAAAAAAAAAAGAAAAAAAAAGAG
>VUQJ01021804.1:3454-24674 GCA_015108635.1 Andinoacara biseriatus | reverse complement strand
TTCCTTCGAAGGGTGGCTGGCCTCTCCCTTAGGGATAGGGTGAGGAGTGCGGCCATCCGTGAGGGGCTCAGAGTAGAACCGCTGCTCCTCCACATCAAAAGGAGGCAGTTGAGGTGGCTCGGGCATCTGATTAGGATGCCTCCTGGCCGCCTCTTGGTTGAGGTGTTCCGGGCATGTCCCACTGGGAGGAGGCCCCGGGGTAGACCCAGGACACGCTAGAGAGATTATATCTCTCGGCTGGCCTGGGAACGCCTTGGGGTCACTCCTGATGAGCTGGTGGAGGTGGCTGGAGAGAGGGAAGTCTGGGCTTCTCTGCTTAGGCTCCTGCCCCCGCGACCCGGCCCCGGATAAGCGGAAGAAAATGGATGGATGGATGGTTATTCAGGACCTCACTTTTAGCTCCTGCTAAAACCACTAAGCTATATTTAGAAGCTTTACTTTTAACATAAGACTTTATCACCTTTTTAATAATGTTCAAGTTGCTTAGGACAGTGTGCCCAGAAATTTGAATTTGAAGACCCATCCATCCATTTGCTTCCGCTTTTTCCTTTTCAGGGTCGCGGGGGGGCTGGAGCCTATTCCAGCTGGCATAGGGCGAGAGGCAGGGTACACCCTGGACAGGTCGCCAGCCTGTCGCAGGGCCAACACAGAAACACAGACAACCATTCACACTCACATTCATTCTCTCATTCACACCTATGGGCAATTTAGAGTAGCCAATTAACCTAACCCCAGTAAGGGGTCTTTGCATGTCTTTGGACTGTGGGAGGAAACCGGAGTGCCCGGGGGAAACCCACGCAGACACAGGGAGAACATGCAACCTCCACACAGTGAGAGAGAGGCCAGGCCAAGGTGGAATCGAACCCAGGCCTTCCAGATGGTATTCAAACTGTGAGGCAGCAGTGCTGCCCCCACCACGCCACCATGGTATACTTAGATAAAAGTGCCCTAATGAGTTTATTATAGTGGGAGTGTTAACAGCTGTCAGTGGGAGTATTGTTAGGGAAGTAGGTTCACAGGGAAAGAAGTCTTTTATATTAATGGTTGTTAGAACCTGCACCGAGGGGAGTGGAACTAGTGGAGTCCAAAGGTGATTGGTCTGTTTTATGTAAATGAGAAGGGGTCAAAAAGGTAAGTGGGCAATTACCATCTTTAAAGGTATAAAAAAAGGTGCTTGTTCTTGGTCTCGCACTTCCTTTTTACTTTTACTCACTCGTACTCTTGCGCTTCCCTTTCCTGTCCTCTTCTTATTCTTTTCCAGTTTCTGCATCTTTCTCTGTCTCTTTGTTTCTCTCTTCTCTTCACACTTCTTCTCTCTGTATCTGTATGTGTGTATCTTAGTCTTAACCCTGGTTACTATCTGTGTTTTATGGAAACTTTGGTTTTAATTGAGTTTGAATTTTCAGCCAAAAGGAACATTAAATGAAAACCAACAATGTCATAACACATGTCATGTATGTACTTCTTACAGGCTTCCTGAAGGGCAGCAGGATCTGCCTACGGAGCACGTGGAAGTAGTTTGCAGGAGTGGAGCAGTTCACAACGATCCAGTTACAGTCGTAAAGCTGACGCATGGCAACGTCCTCAGACAGTTTCTAAACAAATAAAGTGGAGTTGAGAAATCAGAAATGACAGTATGTAAGTCACACTATAAAAAAAGTACAAGTGTAGAAGATTATAAATAGATGAGTTTTTTTTAAGTTAATCTGATGGCAAAATACACCCAATAAAATTATTTAATTCAATTATTCAACAGAAAAAATTATTTACATTTTGTTACTTTATTCATTTATGCACTAAACAAACTACGACTCTGACACCGACAAAAACTAAACAGTGAAAGTTATATTGTGATGTATAACTTTTACTGTGATGTCACCCACACAGTTAACACTGTCCTGTTGTGAAGCCTGAAGCTTAAAACCAGATGTGATCATCAAGTACTGACATGACCGAAAAACACGAGATAGGGTCACACTAAAGAATACCCTGCTTTCTCCTTTTTGAAAGAAATGGGGACTATAATTTGCAAAATGGATATAATGCTATATTCCAATAGACTTTTAAAAAAGTAAAGTGTTTACTAAGGTCAGAGATCAAGAAAGACAAGGGCTGTTTTCTCATAGACAGTCAGATTGGGTTTTGCAGACAGAGTTTCCTGTTGCTGGCCATTAAAAAGAATGCAGGTTTAACCTACTTGCTTCTCTTGGAAATCATTTACTTGACAGATTATGATTTTTTAACAACATTCTGACGTGAACTCACAGGGAAAACATCTTGATCATCATTGCACATCTGTAGAAATCTTTCAGGGCGTGCAGATGAGTGCTCTGGACCCTGAGAGGAGACAAAGAAAGAGGTTTCTGCGGCTGTTAACAAGTGCTGCTGTTGTTTCCTAATAAATAAAGGAGGAGACACCATGTGTAGATAGAGGTTCTTTCATTTGCATCAAAATGATTTTATTACTATAGAAAAAGAATAATTTTTTTCCTAGTAAAATGTATTCAGTACCCTACAGTTTTACACAGAGACATAAGTTAAGCGATTTGTGCTTAGACTATTTAATTCCATAGAATGGAATTAAGAATATAACATTTAGTAAACTCAAGATGCAAAACAGGTGTTGCACAGTTCATACTCATTAAAAGGAGGCAATACAATATAATACAGCTCTATGACAGTGAGGCACATCAAACCGTGATACATGAGGAATGTGCTAGATTGAATTCCTACCATTCCCTCCATGCCATGAGGAAGCAACAGCACTATGCCATTCTGTCTGACCCACTTGGCCTGTCCTGAGCTGATAAACTGGTCGATGATGCACTGAGCTGTATTGTTAAAGTCTCCGAACTGGGCCTCCCACAGAACCAATGCATTGGGACTGGCCATAGCAAAGCCTAATTCAAAACCTGCACACAGGAGAGAAGAATGAAACAGAAGCCTTGATGTTGAACCACGTTATAACATTAAAAAGTTGCATTACAGTATTGTGAGACTGAGACACCACAGAGTGATGGACAGATGCAGAATGCACCAGATCTTACTAAATATTCATGATGCAAGAGTCATCCATGGACAGGCTGACAGTATGAATCCAGTACACAGATAATCCTTTTAGTTCCCATATTCAGCCACATACACAATTCCATCCATTCATTTTCTATGTTTATCAGGGTTTGGATTGGGGAGGCAGGGGTGAGCAGAGAAGCCCAGACTTCACCTCCACTGGACACCAAGTCGTTCCCAAGCCAGCTGAGTGATATAATCCCTCCAGTGAGTTCTGGGTCCCACTCCGGGTACGACATGCCCAAAACACCTCATCTAGGAGTCATCCAGGAGGCATCCTACTGAGATGTCCGAACAACCTCAGCTGACTCTTTTCAATTTGGAGGAGCAGCTCTACTCTTAATGCCAAGTTTCAGCATTTTAACAGTAACGCAAATTAAAAATACTGCATTTATCCTCCTGCAAACATCAACATTTGTCTAATAAAACTCTTATATCAGGCAGCGAAGTAAAGATAGTTTGTCTAAGATATAGTTCACATACTGTATAGTACATGACCATTTTTATCAGTCTTTGTCGTGTTTGTGACCTACCTAGCACTCCATACTCAGATAAAGAGCTATTGCACACAGTGTAAGTAGCTTGATCAGGTGAGATATAATTCATTGGGATGCAGATCCTCTTATCAACGTTTTGGTCGTGAAGAACATGGTGTCGATGGCTGTAAAGTATAACCAGAAAAAAAGACGATAGTACAACAGTGTCAAAGGGATTTAGATGCCATCACCCCTTAATATTGGGTTTTTAGGAAGTGAGCTAGCTAATTATATAGACAGTGCACCTATTTCTTACCTGAACGTGCCCCTCTCCACATCCTGACCACTAAGACGTACATGGATCCCCTCTTTGAGCAGAGAGCCAAAGGCCATATACTCCCCAAGAGCCCAGTCACACAGTCGCTGGTTTACCATATTAGCACGTCCCTTTAGGATACGACTCAACCCTACAACATGAAAACAAATGCAGAAAACCCCGGTTTAAAACAGCCTAACAGTACATTCAGGGGATATTCATTAGCAGCACATGAGAAATGAGGGCACCTCCATGTATAGTGAAATCATCCACTGGGACAGAAGCAGCAATGCTGCCAATGTGGCTGAGCTCTTGTTCACTGATGCCAGTTGAAGGACAGCTCATACTTCTAGGCTGACCCTCCAATGTGAAAAAGCCTAGATAAACAGACACACAAAAACATTACAGGTCCAGGCATGCATGGGATATGCAGACTCCACCCTGGAATGAATATTAATGCTGCAACAAAGGATTATTTGAAAGTAGATTATTTTCTATTAATGCACAACAATAATATTCTTCTAACACATCCATCCTTTATGTCACTCCCATCTTGTGGCCACAGTTGGGTATTGTCACTGAAAACTTCCCTTAGTTTTGTACTCATTAGGACACTTTAGCTATCAATTTACCATCTTCTGTCTCCCATTACCAATGACTTCAGCTGAGAGGCCAGCAGTTTTTTCTGGTGGTTTACATGTGCACATTGTCCATAAATCTCTGGTCTTTCATGGTAAATTGATGGGAGATCAGTGTGTGAATCCAACTGCTGCTGGCTCTGCTTTCACTACTCTGAGCTAAGTTACAATCTCTACTTTGTTGGAATTACAGCTAGCATTAGCAAGTAAATGAGCTTCAGTGATTTATCATTGTAACAGATGAGTTTCCCCTCGCTAAGCACTTTGAACAACAGTACATATAGGGAAGATGGAGTGTGAAAACGTTAATAACTCTTTTAGGGCATAAGTACGGAAAGTTCTGATAATGATGGAAAGGGAACAGCAGCTTTTGCCATGTCCGGTCTAATAAAACAGCTAAGTTGAACAGGCCCAGGCTCAGGCAGCACTTTTCAGGTTAGCATCTATGAGAAATCACTGGATGGGATCCTTTTGCCAAAACTCCACCTTAATTTTTCATTAGTATTTTTAATCTCCCCAGTAGATATTGACAATTAACCATGTCACACACTCCTCAAAATTTTGAATTCAGCTGACATATAATCTTACCAGGCCAGGGTGAGTCCAGCCAGTGCTTGATGTGTAGGATCTTTTCGTCTTTGGAGCGAGTGTAAGCTTTCTCACAGATTTTGTCATATCTGGCTACTTCCTCCTGAAAGAGATCAATGCAAGCTGAGTGTCTAATGTGGAGTGTTTCTCTTTATCATCATTTGTGATTTTTAATCTACTAACTGTAATGTCTTAAAGTGTTTAATTTAAATTTGGATATGTAATTTATGAATTCTGTCTCTCTTTAGCATATTTTTCAGGTTTTAGTAACTCTAAAGTGCCCATATTCCAAATCTACTGCTGTGTTTAAGGGATATAAAAAGAAAATGATCTTCCTGTTTCCTTATTCAAAATTAAATGTACATTTTTATAATTGTGAAAATTTATATAGTCCAGGTCTACTAACAGCTACTCCAAATAGATTTGCATGTATAAAATTAAGCGTAATAGTGTTTCAGGCAGGTCACAAAGTCAAGCTAAGCCACAATGCTAGCAGATAAGCTGATCTCAATGATTGCCAACATGATGGCTCATCTAATACTCTTCTACAAATCCAATCTGCTTCAGTCTCTCCAGAGTGGCTGTGCACCTACAAGCTGCTTTGCAACCCACCCTTCATGTGGTTTCTGACTTTATCAATGTCAGGTCTCCTGGTGCCTGCTATATTCTTTGTTCTGTACATGGAAGAGTGAGGTGATCCTAGAACACAGCCACTCCAGATAGAAATAATTCTAATTCTAATTGTCCTGACTGAGTACAGTTCTATATTATCCTTGAAAAGGATAAAGTCTGAGTTTTTAGGTTGTAGTCAACTTTCTTCTTTTTTTTTTTTTGACTAATCTCCTCAAAGTTAAACACTCAAGCTGCTAAGAAGCTCCATTATGTCACACAGATTGGAGTCATTAGTCAGTGATATACCAAAACTGTTTGTTTTTTATCCCCACCAAGTTTTTTTCCTTCAGTATAAAATCCTGACAGTGATTGGCATCTTAAGACTGAGAAAGCTCAAGCTAAATGTGCCACAGAATTTAAAACTGAGGCATAAAAATCACATTCACTTGAAAAGTTAGATTATATTGTTACATCTTTGCCAACGACTTGCATGCTTCATAACCGGTGATCTGCAGAACAGCCATGCAGGTTACTTTACCTCATATTCCTGAGTTGTGACAACTCCTTCAGCAATGAGTTTTTCAGCAAATTTCTGCAGGACTCCTTTCTGCTTCTTGATGCGCTTGTACATTAGCGGCTGTGTGAACATGGGCTCATCCATCTCATTATGGCCGTTACGTCTGTAACACACCTGAATATGGATATGAAAATGTTCATTTTTCTTTTTCCAAGCACCCATTTGAGCCTGTATGCTGACCTTATGTGAAACTTAAGGTCAGTATGTCAGTACTGACTATCTCCTTTAATGGCACAGTTTATTAAAGTGACAGAAAATGATAAAACTGATTCTACCATCTCTCATTTATTCAGTTCTTTATCTAGAGTCTTTTGACTTTGTTTTTTCATTTACTGGCATCTCTAAATTCAGAGATGACCTGGAACCTCCAACCAAAAGAAGTCACAGAATACCAGAAGCAGCAAACCATCTTGGAAAACATCAACTTTCCAATTTGTTGTTGTCAGGTTCTTTTCAACATACTGTGGGTTCTGTCGCAGGAATTTCACAGCCTGCAGTTCAAAGCAAAATGGCTGGAAGAATGAACAGAACAAATAGATGACAACATTGACTTTGGACCCTATTCTGAAAATAATCAGGTCTCAGATGGACAGCAGGCACGAGAAGTCTTCAGAAGAGCCCACTTTTCATTTTGACGTTTTGAATTGGTTTGATAGTTTTAAGGTGTTGTTTGTTTTTGTTCAAATCAGTGCATTTACAGTAATAAACTTAAAAAAAAACATACATTTCCTTTATAAAATAAAGTGTTGATTTCAGTACCATGGACAGCGTACGAGCTGCGATTTAACAAGACTGTTTTTAGTGGTGAAAATTCAGCAGCATGCGCTTAGGTGAAATATACTATATATAATATAATATAGACACACACACACACACGCGCACACACACACACACACACACACACAAAATCTGCAAATCTATTTTTTTTAGACTAAAATAAATTCATTTTCCATTTGTTTTATCCCTTAAAGGGATCTAAGTTGTCTTCTATAGAATGCAATGCAATGTCAAAATATTGTAGCACAGCTTACAGTCCTACAGTGGAGCCTGTCAATTACTAAAGCCTGTTTCTATTATAATGACTCACTATGTTAGACTGTTACATTTACGATGATCTGGTAGTTAGCAAAACAGTCATAATAAATATATTTACCAGGTCTACAACAACATCTTTATGGAATGTGTTCCTCCATTCAGCTGCAACTTTGCAGACATACATCACAGCCTCTGGGTCATCTGCATTAACGTGAAAGATGGGCGCGTTAACCACTCGAGCTACATCTGTAGGATATGGAGATGAACGAGCCATCCTGGGATCTGTGGTGAAACCAATCTATGTGGGCAAGAGTAACATACATGTATATTAAAACCAGTTAACAGCTAGTTATTATACTGTGCTCATTTTAACCAGTGGCACTCAAACCAGCAGTTCACACAGTGTTGAATACACAGTTTTTATGTTAAGTGCATTCAGTGAGTATTCAATCATTCAGAATTTAAAAGCCTGGTTTTATTTGGGGAAAACTGGTTCAGTTGCAAAGTCGTTATGGTAACTGATTTATTTGTTGAATTATCAGTCTATACCATAAATGTGCTGAAAAAAAATTTGACCCTAACCATATGCTCAGAGACTCAGAGACAATAGTGCATACCTGGTTGTTGACTACCACGTGTATGGTACCATGTGTGGTGTACGATGGCAGGTCAGACAGGTGAAATGTCTCATACACAATACCCTGGCCTGCAAATGCAGCATCACCATGAAGGAGAATAGACATCACCTGCAAAATCATTCACCAAAAATACAAACATATTGAAAAACAACCACAGAGATGTCTTCTGCATACATGGTACAGAAAAAAAAATGAACATACTCTCTTCCCCTCAGTGTCACCACAGTAGAACTGCTCAGCTTTGGTCTTTCCCTGCACCACTGGGTCAACTGCTTCCAGGTGGGATGGGTTTGCCACGAGAGACAATGTGATGTACTTGTTGCTGACCTGGTTCATCCTCCTGTGATACATCCCCAAGTGATATTTCACATCACCAGAGCCCTAAGAGCAACCCAAGAGCAAAATCAAAAGCTAAACCTTGCATCTTTAATTTTTTTTTCAAATTAGGAACATATGTGCACATGTGCTATTCAGCAGAGCCAGCCTACACATCTTTAATATTGCAGCTGGAGCTAATTTTAATTACTTTATAATCTGCTGGTTTTATTGACCTAAATTAATTTGCTAGATATAAATACATGTTACTGATCACATCTCTTTGCTCCACCTTATTGGACCCCTACTGTTGTTGTTGTAATCAACTTTCTAGTTGGAAAAAAAAATAGCAGCTTTCTGGCCTGAACAGCGTTAAATTTAAAGTTATTTTTTAAATTTTAAAGTTATAAATGCATGTTATACTTTTATAATATCTATTGTTTGCACAAGCACTGATTGTATTAATCTAGTAATTATGTGAAATTATTGTATGATCTTTACCTTACAATATAAATCCCCTGAAGCAACTGTTTGTTAATAAAATAAAATAACACTGAACTCCAAATTTGACTGGATCTAAGTAAGTAATGATCAAACCTCATCCGTAGCCTCTAACTTAGAGTCAAACTGACAAAAGATTTGCTCCAGCTCCTTCCGGATCACATTTGCCAGTACATTCAGTCTGCCTCTGAAGACACACGAGAGGAATAAAAACACATCAGTGAAGGTTCAGTTACTGTATCCCTGTAGTATATTTCTACACACAGTTTACAGCAATACAACAGTTTTGAATTGGCTATTCGTGATGAGCTGAAGAGCTTAGATGAATTGGTGGCTCACACTCATAGCATAGATCTGAAGTGTGGGCCGAAGGTACTGCAGGTGGGCCACAGTAATAACAGAAACTCTGTTTGAATTTTATATCAATTTATTTCTTTATATAGAATATTAATTAAAAATGGTAACAGGAGGTGGTTATTTTGGGGTACTACTAATTTCTCTGACCTACATTTACTGCTCTTATACTGAAGTTTGTGTCCTAGAGGCAAGTGGGTTGGCATTAGCACTTTACATATAAAGGGTCAGGATTAGCAATTCATAGTAAACAACCTATGTTCTTTATGTTTTTTTAATACAGTTTTCAAGAAAATACATTACTTTCTCTTGTATTTTGATTAGAGTGAAGATTTAAGATTGGGTGGGCCTCATGGGATTTTCTGTTTTTTAAGTGGGCCGCAGCACTCTTGACTTTGGGGATGGCTGGCGTAGAGAATCACCTATGTGAGCAAAACACAGGAAAGAACTACAGTACAAGTCCTGGTCTTCCTTTGGCTGCAGTTCACGTCCTGCTTCTGCTCCTTGGTTCTCCCTGCCTTCCTGTGCTTGAGCTTCAAATATCATCAATCTATCTCTATTAATGGGCTTTCTTCTTCTCACATACATCTTGAATAATCGTTTCTTAAAAGAACAGACTTATTGTCACATATATTTAAATTACAGACCTCATAGTATTACCCCAATAGAGCATGTCCCTCTCAGACTGCAGTTCCTAGGGTTCCTAGGGTATTTAAAAGTAGAATGGGAGGCAGAGCCATCGGCTTTCAGGACTCTCTTCTATGGAAACAGCTCCCAGGTTGGATTTGAGAGACAGATTTCTGCACCACATTTAAAATTAGTCTTAAAACTTTACTTTAGCCAAGCAAAGTGCTTGCTCATAGTTTTTATTATTAGGGTTTCCTCTTATCATTGTAGGGTCTTTACCTTAAAGCACCTTGAGGTGACTGTTTGCTGTGATTTGGCATTATATAATAAAATTTAATTGAATCCATCCATTCTCTTCTGCTTATTCTGTTCAGGGTCACAGGGGGGCTGGAGTCAATCCCAGTTGTCATAGGGCGAGAGGCAGGGTACACCCTGTACAAGTCGCCAGCCTGTCACAAGGCTAACACAGAGAGACAGACAACCATTCACACCTATGGGCAATCTAGAATCATCAATTAACCTAACCCCAGTAACTGCATGTCTTTGGACTGTGGGGGGGAACCCACACAGACACAGGGAGAACATGCAAACTTTACATCAAAAGTCTCAGGCCAAGGTGGATTTGAACCCAAGACCTTCTAGCTGTTAGGCAGCAGTGCTAACCACAACGCCACTGTGCCGCACAAAGCAACTTAAATAAACTTTTATAACTTTTATTTGTGTTCTGCACCTGCTCATTGATTACAAAAGTGAGACATTTAAGTCAGGAAATACAATTAGCTTGTGCATATTCGATTAACCATACTCAGACAGGTTATGATAATATGAAAGACACGTGGCCATGGCACCTGTGCGGCATTCCCATGATTACACTCTCCACACCGCACTGACTGGACTTGTCGATGATGGTCTTCAGGGCTGGGATGAGTGACTCACAACCTTCCAGGCCAAAGCGCTTCTCTGAAGACCACTTCCTCTGGAGAAATTCCTCAAACCTGCAAGTAGTTGGTGGTGCTGTTTTAGATTGTGGCCCAGAACGTTATCCTTCCACGAGACTCAGAAAGGCCGGAGGTATGTTGAGAATGTGAAGAAACACAGACAGACCTGGTTGACTGGACCATTCTAGCCAGCACGATCCTCTTCTCCTCAAGAGTGCAGTGCATGACTCCTGGGGTCTCAAACTTCTGTCTGATCCATTGACACTGTTCCATGTCATTAATAAACATAAACTCTACACCGATATGTTGACAGTAGGCCATCTAGAAGACAGAAAAAAAGTCCATTTGTGTCGGTTCAGAGGATCAAAGAGTGTTTCTTTTAGAGAGTGCCCTCAGTGTGCAAAAAAATTAAGGCAAAGATTCTGCAAATGAATACCAATTTATAAATATTCTTATGGCAGCTACAGAATCAAAGCTCAACTGATTAAGTTCTCAAAATGGTTGCGCTTTCATTTTCAAAACCCTGAGGCTCTGAATTAACTTGTCAAACAAGATCAGCTTACTTTACAAAGGTAAGAAAGCAAAGTTTAAGTCAAGCCTAATGTTGCATTACACATAAAGAATCATTCTCTTGGATGTGGGAATCTGTAAGAAAAATTAAACAAGCTGGATCAGTGTGTTCCTGCTTCTCAGTCTTAATGCTATCCATCCATCCAAAGTTTGAATGCTCAATTAATTTCTGACTTCTCAGTGATGTCCAGTGTGCTGGTTCAAAAGTATAAAAACATGAATTCCCTTTAGTGAATTCAGTAATTTTTAGTCTTTTACAAGATTTTGACAGAATTCTACAACATTTGTGTCTTCTTGTTTTATTTTTCTTTATATTGTGTTCTAGTAAAGTTGTTAAGTGTGTCTACAGTTGTGGTCAGAAGTATTCATTATGCATACGCATATTTTGAATGTCATACGTTCTTCTAATTTGTTCTTCTTCAACGGTAGAATGATTGTGTGTGTGTGTGCGTGCATGTGTGTGTGTGTGTGATCTTTACCTCAAGGCGGTGTATGATCTCTCTAAGTGGCAGAGCACTTTCATTCCCACCAATGAAGGTGGTGGTGGGAAGCCGGAACACCTTATCCAAATCACTTTCAGCCAGCCCATAAATGCCTGCAGTGTAAACAATGAAAGTGAAAATCTTTCATCAGCCCTTCATCACACAATATATCTGGGACTGTGACATTGCTGAAACACAACCAATGGCAGTCTCCAGCACTGAAAAATAATGTAGAGAAGGAAAAAGTAAAGGCAGAGATGATGGCTGCAAACTAATCATGAATATCAACAGATCAGTGACAATAACTACAGTTCCTTTAATAAACTGAAAGATTCAAGTTTTGTTTTTTTCTCATTTATTTGTCAACAATATAGTGCATAGAAAATATATTTGTAGTGTTAGTGGCTCTTGGGTTATTTTAATTATTTTGTGCTCCAGTGTGGCCCAAATAGGGTCACTTCTGGCTTCAAAAAGCCAACATGGCAACATAAAAAACGCTGAATATTCAAAATGGAGAATTCTAGGTTCTTCTTTTTTATACAGTTCATGGTGGCAGATAAATTTTTGCACCTGTACTAATCCCATTTTCCAAAAGCTCAAGATGATGTTATTTGAACAACAAATTATTATCTTTGGACTAAAAGTGTGAGTGTTTCAGTCCGTAACACTGAAGCCATATATCGGCACCTAATCAAGGACTGACTTTTCTGACCTAAGACAGTAAGAAAATGGACTTCTTTAAAACCTGAATATATTCAGCTCGTATTTCTGTAAAATAAGGTTTTCTATAATATTTTATTTATATTAATTACTTATATAATTATATTAAAAATGTTCTATTCATTATTACAATCAATTGAGAGAGTTGTTACAAGTAAAACTAGATTACAGCAGTTATGTAGAGGACTTCTACAAAGTTGAGTAATTTGGGAATGACAGACAAAATAGGATATGTACTTCCAACCTGACCAGAACATGAGACACTTCCATTTTTCATATTATGCAGCTTTCTTTACATAATCTCACAAGCAGCAAAGGCAGTTTGACCTTAGTGGATTAAATCAGTCAAGTACTCCTCAAAGGAACATTTTAGCATCAAAATCTAAATCTCTATTTCTATCTTTTAATTCCTCGTGGGACTAAAGCTCTCTTACGGCAGCTACAGAATCAAAGCTCAACTGATTACGTTCTCAAAATGGTTGCGCTTTCTTTTTCAAAACCCTGAGGCTCTGAATTAACTTGTCAAACAAGATCAGCCAAGTCATCTCTTAATACCAGCATCTATGGCTTAACCCTGGGACCGTGGTCATTATGTAATGTTAACGTTTCCTTTAGCTTGCTTTTATGGGTCTGTAATCTTCCAATAATTTCCTGCCTGGAACTAATTATAAAATTTGGTACAAATTTTACAGACATTACATAACTCTTATTTATTATGTTCAGCTGGCCTGTTATGCACTCACACATTCACAGGTAGTTTTAAAAACAAATTTTCTTCCTTCTTTCTCAAAGCTCTAATCTATAATTCATGAAACAAAACACAATGAGAAGCAATGTACTTAAGGCTGAAACTAGCTTAAGTTAAGCATGAGTTTACTGGTCAACGCCAATACAGTGAGGAGGAACAGTCTGAGACACCACAGAGTAGCTTGTGATGTCCTGGTCACACCAAACAGAGACAAAGCAATACTGGAGAGACAAGGTGCAGAGCAACCTGTTGATTTTCAGTCAAATAAATCAGAGTCAGCATGTTGCATAAGAGATCTTTAGACTTTTCTCCCCCTCTGAACCGCCTTGCACATAGAAACATAAACTTGTTTTCTTTGATGGCGTAAAGTAATCAAGTATTCTCTGCCTGTAATCTAATCATAGTAACATTTTATTGAAGCAGATTCAGATAAGCCTGTAAAAGTCCTGCTTGACGTCATTGTTTACTGTCAAATACATCAAACCAACAAACACATCTTCTTTCCGAGCAGTATCATTCAGCTACTACAACACTGTATTAATTAACCTTAGTTAATAAGCTAATGATAAACCATGGGGAATCACTTTCAAACAGAACTTTGCTAATATCCCCACAGAAGCCTGGTACACCTTTTAATACTAACGCACAAATGCAGGATACACATATTCACGGACATGTTATGGATGTTCAAAATCGACTATTGAATAATAAAGTAGTCCTAAGTGGACCTGGGCTGATTAGGGTGAAACTCGATCTACTCAGCTACTCATTCTTCCCATGTCTGGATGGGTTCTCTTCAGATACTCTGGTTTCCTCTCAAATACATGCAGTTAGTGGGGTTAAGATAATTGATGATTCTAAATTGGCTATAGGTGTGAAAGTGAGTATGAACGGCCCTGCAACAGGCTGGTGACCTCTCCAGGGCAGCTGGGATAGGCTTTTTATCTAATTTTAAGACCTGGTATTTTAAGACCCCCATATCATGACTATATCTGCCTCCTTTTGTCTTGTGCTTTTTTGATTGATTTTTCTAAACTGTGAGGTTCATACCCTTTCCAGCCTTAATTTACCTTCAGACTGTCAGTATGCCATATGCATAACATCTACTGATACCACCTGATGAGGACAAGCAGTTTTGTAAAACAGGATAACACAAACATGCATGAACATGGAAAAAAGGCTTAATTTTAGTTGGTATGTGTACACCTGGATCAGCACTGACGTTCATGCACTAATTACTAAAGGATCTTTACCTTAGTGGTTTTGTTATTTGCACTGTATGTTATTTGTTTTTTACTAAACATTCATATCAATGTTTCATCAACATCTAATCCTCAGACCTTGCAGATATGTTGTTGGGGACATGAGTAAGTGCAATGCCAAGATGAAAGTAATTTAGATGATTGCTGCCTGTTCCACTGTGGGTGTAGAGGGGAAGGATATACACAAGCATGTTTGTTTGGAAATCTTTGTGATGACATTGACTAACATTAATGCATTCTAAGCATTCTTAACTCCAAGTTTAACCATCACAGCTAAGTGCCAAACCCTTACTCTAAGCCTAATTTAAACCTAATTCTAACTTGATTTTTTTTTACAGCCAGATCATTCCTGTGTCTGGGTTCCTTAAAGTGGCTTCCATCAACAAATGAGTAGAGAAGTAGTTTTAGTAGCGTGGAGACAGCTGGGAGTTTCAAACTCAACACTGGGTCATTATGAAAGTGAGTGCAAGTCCTCAACTGTAATAAATCCTTAGGCAGTACTGAGATACGATGACAGTTTGCAAGGTTGGGAGCACTTAGTATTTCTGTGAAATGGCCCCTTTGTATGTGTTCAATGCTCTTCTCAGCTAGTTAGTGATAATATCAGGCAGGTGACCTTTAAACTACAGTAGTCTACTCACACAGCAGAGGAACAGTTGGTCTGTGATAGTAAAAAAAAAAAAAAGCAGTGGGACAAATAAAGGGATCAAATCATGACTTAAAGGTTCCAAGTAGAAAAGAAAAGAGAAAATTTGATTAGATTATTTTTCTCACCAACGTTTTGGAAACCAACAGTACAGGGGGCATCATCAAAGTTTACACAGCTGATGTCCAGGGGGTCCAGCTTGGCTATGTGATGCCCTCGTACCTACACACGGGGGAAAAATGGCTCAGTGCATGCGTATAGATCGTTCAACAGGTCAGTCAACATATTTCAGCAGATCACTGTTCTATGTGATGACAAGTTCCTTAAACATCAATCTTAGAATGTAGGTCAAAGGTATCAAACGTGAAGCAGTGTTGGACAGATCATGCTCCCTGTCTGAATAAACTATGGTTGTCTTTAATTACTGGTAGCTTTTGGTTGTTTGCCAGTTGGGTAAGCTTTATTGGGCTGAATGAATCCATTTATCAAACTCACTGATGTGACAAAAGCTGGGCTGGGCTGAGACCCATCATGTCAACCAATCAGTAGCTTAGCAGACACCTTGTTAAGACTATAGAAGAAACTGTTGTGCTAATTACATTAAGTTGAGAATGAATGCATATTTAATGGAAAGTTTTTTCAGTGTCCATCACGGGTTTTGGTGCATAGATGAAAATTGGAATTATAATGCTTCCATTTGTTTTTTCAGTTTTCTTCATGCATGTTTTATCTTTTTATTTACCCAAAATTATTTATGTAGTTTTCATTCTTAATATGAGTACATAAATATTTATATATAAAACACAACATTAATGATTACATAAATTAATGGAGGGAAATTCAAAGGTAGGTAAATAATTACCAAATTAAAAAAGCCATAATCTCGTTAATTATTTATACTAGAATTTTGACATGTTTGACATGTTTCCTGTATTGAGTCATTTAATAATTTTTGCTCTTGGTAGCTTTGGTCCTCCACAGTCTGAGAGTGAATTTCCTTTTTTTCACATTCTCAATTTTTAATTTGAAATGCCAGAACGTTTACTTTCTTTAAAGCAGCTGCCATACATGAAAACATCAGGGGGAGACAGTTATTAGTGTTATTTTACCCATAATGTTTTTCCTCCACAATTCAAGGGGCTGATCCATATGAACACAAAGAATAATCACTCTATTTTTAGGAGCGAACAATGTGTAACACATACACATCAAACAAGTTAAGAATTCAGGCATGTGGAACTGAGTCAGGAACTCTCAGCCACTGAGCATAGCTGCATGATACATGGAAACTACCATTTTTTGCATCTCTTGCACTGCACAACACTTTGTATAGAGTTTTTTTTTATGCTAAAACATAAAGATCTTGTTTGGGTTAACTATGTTGCAGGAGCCCTGCAGCCTGTGACCAAGAACAATTAGATGTATGTCTGATGTGCAACAATAGCACCCAGTCAGGATAACGCTGTCACGTTCCAAAACCTGAATGAAAAAAAAAACAACAAAGCATAAAGATTTCTTTGATTCTAGCTATGCTGCTGTGTAGTTACAGCCAAGATAACTGCCATATCTAAGGTATGTAACGTAGTAAAAGGCCTGCATGCCAATGTATCCTTGGGCAAGATACTTAACCCTGAGTTGCTCTCCGACGCAAGCGTTGGAGTATGAATGGGGTAAATGTAAACATGTATAAGTGCTTTGAGTGCTCAGTTAGAGTAGAAAAGCACTATACAAGAACTAGTCCATTTAATATGACAATGCTATGATCACGTGAACATATTTTCCTAAATTTTGCTGAAGGTGATACTTTCCTTCTTCCAACTGCTACCAAAATCCTGCATTGTTGGCTCATTCTTGTTCCCGCTTCCAATCTGGAAAGCTCAAGATTCTTCCTCCATTCCATAAAGTATGTTCATTTCTCGATTTGAGTGTCCTTAATGCACTGAATTTAGAGTTGAGTCTGAGCTCCTAACATTGCCAATGGTGGCCGTAAGATTGGCACCATGTCCACATTGAGTCATCTAAATTTTTTTAAATCATAATATATCATTTGTTCATCATTAGGCTGTGATAGCTGCTCTTGCTCAGTTTGAACATGTAAAATTGCCATTATTCACTATGACTTTTTATGATTTTATTTCATTTTGCTTTCTTATTTTACTGCAGATTATCCTGGACTGACAGTGGAGTACAGATATAGATGTCAAATGGGTCATTATCACTGCATCACCCATCCAAATCCCTGAATTCAGGAGTTCCAATCACTTCCATGGCCACAAGTGTATAAGATCAAGCACCTGCTTCTCCGTCTAGCAATCCGATGGATGAGTCTGAATTTGGCTGCTGCCTGGAGAACAGTACTTGTGTGACTGCATTGTGCCAAATGTAAAGTTTGGTGGAGAAGGGATTATGGTGTGTGGTTGTTTTTCAGGAGCTGGGCTAGGTCCCTTAGTTCCAGTGAAAGGAACTCTTCATGCTTCAGCATAAAACTGGAAAGCCTACCCCCTGCCCACCCTTGGTTATAGTTACAAAGGGGGGGCTGACATCATATTAAAATCTATGGATTAACAATGGGATGTCACCCAAATTCATATACATGTGAAGGCAGATGAGCAAATACTTTCTGCAATATAGTGTAGTCTGTTTCACTGCTAGAAACTAACATGGAACAAAAGAGAAACCCCAACTCAATACAAAAACAGGAGAAAAAACAAACATTCTCTGTGTGACAGAAATAGTACAGGTGTGGCTGTAGTTTACCTGATATGCTCGAATAAGTGAATGTACTGCTAGATGATCCTCCACCAGCTTCTCCACATTGGCTTGGGTTCCCACCACTGCCTGGACACTGTTCAGTCTTTCAGGACTCCTATTGAGGGATGGCAGGCTCTGGAAGGCTGCACCAGGTGGAGCCCCAGCACTGGCGTTACGGAAAAATGTATCCCAGGACTGCATCAAGAATAAAAAAGGGACGTTTTACTCAACAATATGCCTACTAGGACACATGAATAGATAGCCTCTCTCCAGTGTAGCTATGTTAAACCATGACTACTAAGCAGGATTCACTCTCAAGTGGTTAGGATTCATTATCACGTGTGTGTTGTACTAATCCATTTCATTAATAAAAATGTTAATCAAATGTAGCACTGATGTCATTAGAATTAGCTTTGAAGTTCTCAATTGTATAAACGTATATGCAGAAATAAAAAATGCAAAGAAGTATATTTTTTTCCCAAATGTAGATTATAGATAAAGGTATATGAAGGAAGAATGTGCTGTGAGAAAGTGCAGACTCACACATATTTCAGGCCCTGCCTACTAATGCTTTTCAGAGAAAGAAAGAAATTAGGGATAATTTGGCATAACAGAAAACATCAAATGATTTTTACTGCATTTTTTTTCATATGCTATACATTATACATTATATTTTTGTTTTTCTTATATTAGTGATTTCAGAAAATGAGATCAACAGACCCACATTGCTTTTCTCGTCTTCTCTAGGGAGGAATCATCATTCTTCTTAGATGGTGTTCTAATTGTCATGTTTTACAACTAACTTGAGGTTCAAACTGTAATTTTACATGCAAATGATGGAAAAGTATAATGATTTCATTTATTGAGGGAAAAAAAGCTATCCAAACCTACCTGGCCCTTTGTGAAAAAGTAATAGCTCCTTAAACCTAATAACTGGTTGTGCCAACATTGGCAGCAAGAACTGCAATCAAGCATCTGCAATAACTAGCAGTGAATCTTTCCCATCAATGTGGAGGAATTTTGGCTCACTTTTCTTTGCAGAATTCTTTTAATTCAGCCATATTGGAGATTTTTCAATCATGAATAGTCTGCTTAATGTCATGCCAAAGCTTCTTAATCAGAATTGCCTGGCCTTTGACTAGGCCAGTCCTAGTAGAGAGCAGAATTCATGGTTCCATCACTTATGGCAAGTCATCCAGGTCCTTAAGCAGCAAAGCGCCCACAGACCATCACACTACATAGGCACTAAACTAAATAAAACAAATTGTTATACTTACTTTTGTTTTGCGCATCATTTCACAATATGAAAAAAAAACACTTCAGCAGCACATCATGACTTGAGCTGCTGTCAAATTAATAAAATGAACAAGCTTTAAATATCCAGTTTATCAAATGACTCTGAGCAGTCATTATCTTTAAAAGTAATCACTATTCTTCCTCTCCTGTCCTGTCTTTTTTTTTTACATCTTCCGCCATCTGTGTTGTCTCTTTTCTCTCCCTGGGGAACACAGTAATACCTTCAGCTAGCCGACACGCTGTGCGACAGACTGCACAGAAATGGTTCAATAACGATGGATATTTTGGAAGAATGTAGTATTATTTATTGAGACAGAGAAATTAATTTGTGTATTTGGCGATTAGACTCTGATGACCCATCATGGTACAATCGAATCCCAAAGGTGATTTAGGATTTAGGACAGGACCGTCCAGAATCTAGACACCAGTGTACATTGGCATTTTCACCGGTGGATGAGAGGGTGGCGTCCCTGTACCTTTGGGCAATAGCATCTGTCCTAACTCTAAGGTTCAGAGTATCCAACCTTCTTGGGGTTGCTGACTGAGGTCCTCTGTCCGATGACTCTGTTGTGCTACTGGAAGACTTCAACACTCACATGGGCAATGAAAGTGAGACCTGGAGAGATGTGATTGGGGGGAATGGCCTGCCAGATCTGATCCCAAATGAACTTCTGTGTAAACCACAATTTGTCCATACAGAACACTTTTTTTTAAACATAGAATTAGAATTAGCACCTCCAAGTCTGAGGCTACAGTGTTGAGCCAGAAAAGGGTGGTGAGCCCACTCCAGCTCAGGGACGAGTTGCTGTACCAGGTGGAGGAGTTTAAGTATCTCTGGGTCTTGTTCACAACTAAGGGGAGAGGAGCGCAGGAGACTGACAGATGGATTGGGGGTGCAGTGGCAGTGACACAGATGTTGCACCTCTCCATCATGGTAAAGAGAGCGCTGAGTGCAATAGCAAAGCTGTCGATTTACCGGTCAATCTATGTGCCTACGCTCATCAATGATCATGAGCTCTGGGTAGAGGCCAAAGGAAAAAGATTGGAGATACAAGCAGTGGAAAATTATTTTCTTCCAAAGGGTGGCTAGCCTCTCCCTTAGAGATAGGGTGATGAGTGCAGTCATTCAAGAGGGGCTCAGATAAGCTACACCTCCACAGTGAAAAGGGACAGTCGAGGTGGTTTGGACATCTGACTAGGATGCCCCCCTGGGTCTGCTGGGGAGATTATCTCTTGGCTGGCCTTGGAACACCTCAGTGTTTCCCCAGATAAGCTGGAGGAGGTAGCTGGGGTGAGGGAGGTCCGGGTTTCTCTGCATAGGCTGCTACCTTCGCAATCTGGCCCGGTACTTAGAAGAAAATGGATGGATGAATGGATGGATGGTTTTCATATGTGTAAAATGGCTAAATGCAAACACTAGGCTAATAAGATACCCTAACTAACCCCGGACTGCCCATCTACCTGCAGCGAGTGTCTGTTATCAGAGGGGGACAGTGTCAAAGATATGATGTACTGGGACACCCAGGTGGCTTAGTTGTTAAAGCTGGCGTTGTGGTGGGGCGGCGCAGGGTTTGCCCGCAGGTCTTACTTCCCTAATTTCCTCTCTCCTCTACTGCAAATAAAGCCACTGCAGCTGTAACTGTATATACTGTAACTGTGTGTGTGTGTGTGTGTGTGTGTGTGTGTGTGTGTGTGTGTGTGTGTGTGTGTGTGTGTGTCTCTCTCTCTCTCTCTCTCTATATATATATATATATATATATACAAATTATTATATATATATATATAAAATGGAGATCTGCTACAAAGCTCCTTTTTACTTAATAACAGCATTAAAGTGATTAAAACAAAACAAAACAAAACAAAAAAACCAACAGCAACAACAACTTCAAAATAGCAAAATATTTTCATCAGTGTTTGCTCAGTCTGATATCAAAAAGCCATTCCAAGCTTCCACAATCAGCACACAATGTTTATCTGACCATTTTTCTAACTAGTCCACACTGTGTGCATCTGTGTCCAAGCATTTCAGGTTAATCCAATGTTTATCTGATTATTGACTGT
>VUQJ01021796.1:24126-34508 GCA_015108635.1 Andinoacara biseriatus | reverse complement strand
CTTAGAGGTCTGCCAATTTTTGCTCATGTTTAACTGCAGTGCAAAGTGAGCATGACCACTGGGTTACCACTTTCAGGTGGTTACAAAAATTGGCTGCTGTTTTCAGGCTCTCCAAACAGCCTGTGCTCTAATGGAGAACATCAGGGCTGGTACACAGCACATGCTATTATATAAAACTGCCTCACCCTGAGGTTGAGTCTGTTCCACGGCTGTTTCTGAGGGTTGATGCTGTAAGCCTTAGCTCTGCGAACAGCCCGGACGTAAGCCTGATGGCCCTGTTTGAAGTAGATGAGCTGGAGGAAGGCAAGAAAAATCATGATTTTTTTTTTTTAAAAGTGTGATTTCATTTAAATTTTTTGTTTGACTTTAAGAGTGACAGTCCTTACTTCATCTCCCATTTGTGGAACAAAAGGAGAACGGCGGGGGATGATCTCCACAATCCAAGATGGCGGCAGCCACTCCTCTGCATCAAGTCCACCCAGAGAGGATGTGGGTTTCTGAGTGTATATGGTTTATTAGATGTGTAAGTACAACTTACTTGTGCTGTCACTCCTATGTTGCTTTTACTGTGATTACCAGAGCTGCAGGTTGCGTTAGCTCACCTGTTTGGTCTCCTTGGGCTTCTTCCTCTTCTCTTTTTCCCTCGTCTTTGATTCCTTGGCCTCCTTACCGCCTTCATCCTCCTCAGAGCTGCTGTAATCTGGAGGCTGTACTGGTCTCCTGGTAGGTCGCTTCGGTGGCTGCAAGTTGATCCCAGCATCAGCCGTCCAATCAGAATATTCACTAGAAGAATCGCTGAGTATCAAAGCGAGGTGTCGTTAGGCGGGTAAATGGATATAGTGTATTTTGAAAATTCTGCTTAATCAAATGTGGTTATTTACCTGGAGCTGCTTTCACTCTGCCACCGAGCTTCACCATCTGAGGATGCATCGGTTTGCACTCCCTGTTCTTCTGCCTGCTAACACAAATACATCCAGCACCTTCAGTATAATCAATCACCACTAACAGCTAGCACCTGTTTCTGATTTTGTTTCTGTTTTCTAAGTGACTATAAAATAAGTAATTTTGAGAATCATGCACAACAAAATTGTTCAGATGATAGATGTAGAGTAGAAAGGTGGAGCATACTTCGCCATCACTGTCTGACTCCATCTGGGTGTTAGAGTTACGGCGGTTGCTGGAATTTCTACTCCTAGTTCCAGGACGGCGGACTTGAGCTGATCGGGTCTGATAGGCATGGCGCTGCTGAGTTTTCTTCGTGGGCCGCAGAGACCGCAGGCGTGAAGACAGTGGATCATTCTATGAAACCCAAAAGGTGGTTGGGAATTGAAAAGATCAGGAATTAATTTGCAAATGTGGGATTTCTGACATGTAACAACTATAGTGATGCAGAAAATTGTGTACCTTAGGTGCACAGGTTACTGGTTTCTTCTTCCTCTCAGCATTGTATAAAGAACATTCAATGTCACCTTTGGCTTTTCTGCACTGCTCCGAAACTCTAAAGAAACAAAAAATAAAAGGAACATTTAAAAAAAAAGGACACAGCTAAGAGATCTACTTGCTTAAAATCTAAACTTTTCTATGTAATCTTCTTAAAAATAGCGTAATTCCTTCCATACACCTCACCTGAATATCCCGTGTGGGACTTCATTGACCACCACTCTACGACTCCAGGCCAGCAGATCCCTCTCAGTGGCCACCTGACTGCGAAGGGCATTATGCTGCATTTGCCACACCCCATCCACCTGCCCACTTCTGCGAGGTGCAACAACTGGAGAGGAGGGTACCACCTCTGCTGTATCATCAGCTGAAAATAAGATTGTTTTTAAAAAAAAATATGATTATAGGTTACTTAGGAAAAATTGGAATTTTGGAAGAAGTTAAAACAAAAATGTTAATGTTCACTTTTGCAAAAATTGAATGTCACATGCACAATCTCAGACAGGCATGCCAAAAGAGCCAGAAACATATCGTATATCACACAGGAAAAAAAAGGGAAAATGCTTAAACGACGTTCAGTAAAACGTACCTTCTTCTTCTTCGGCCTGCTGCTCTGCATTCTGCCGCTCATCTTGTTCATTCTGCAACTGCCTGATGAGATTGTCCAATAGGCTTTCTCCATTTTCTGCAGTTTGCTGGCCAAGAACCTGCTCAACCAACTCTCCATCGCCTAAGTAACAAAGAGAGAGCTCAAGTCTCGAACACTATCAGTCACTTTTCTGAAGATTCAATCTGCCATTCAGTATGGCAGACTAGGATTCTTACTGTTAGCCATGTATCCCATCTGAGGTATTAGCTGCTCTTCTTTGCAGTTTTCCCGTCCAGGCACCAGGCGCTGGTAGTGAGGAGGATGAGGATTCCCATCAACATCCACAAGGAAGGGTGGAGGCATGAGGTGTGGTGCCTGTTGTGTCTGCTCATCCAGGACGTAGTTATTAGAGTCACGGATAAGAGGGCGATAGTCCGTGTGGAAGAACATCTGGTCAGGAATCTGGAGGGGAACAAGAACAGCATGCCTCAGGGTGACACCAAGTCTTATGAGTAAAGAGCGAAATGTGTAATCACAAATCCTCAATGCTGCCTAAATATTTACTCTAAATGTTCCTTTAAAAGTGAGGAAATGATAGGGGTGATTATTTTGGGTGAACAAGATTCAGCCAGCAGTTACCTGCTCATATGGTCTGCTGCAGCCAAAGCCAAAGATGAGCAAATGGCCGTGTGAGTCAGTGCAGGCAAAATACTGCCCATCTGCTGAGAACTTGCAGTCAAAAATAGCACCATGGCCTTGGCCCTCAATCTGAAAACAAATATTTATGAATATGAACTGAAAGCTGGTGAAAAACCAAACATTGCTGGTGGGTGACGCTCGCTGCAGATCAATTACCATGTTGAAGAAATTGCGAATCTTTAGTCCTTTCGTCAGGTCCCAGATGTAAATGTTGCCGTCGTGGCCGGCAGATAACATGATGCGGGAGTCAAATGGATGAGCCTCCAGCACAAACACCTCATCATCATGACCCTTGTACAGAGAGACAGCACAGGCAATTAGGCGTGCCAATTTTCCATTTTACGCTGAATGAGGTGAGGCAGAAAATGCCGGATTTAGCTACTCACAGACAAAACATGCAGCAGCTGTCCAGTAGATGCACTCCACACTTTGAGCAGGTAGTTTGACACTGCTGTGATTACAGTGGTGTCAGTGCGGTCCCAGGCCACCATGGTCACCATCAGCTTGGCTTTGTCGTCCCCTGTAGCAGCAGTGCTCCTAAAGGGACACATCCATCAGATGTGAAATACAACAGCAGTAGAGCTGCCATCACGACACACTACAAGTGTTCTCTCTCTTACCCTGGAAGCCTTGCAGCCATGTCTAAAGTGACGCTCTTCCACTCCTGTTGCTGGTAATGCCAAATCCTCACCGTGCCGTCGCGACTGCCACTCACAAACCTTAGGCTGGACAAATACACATTTAGCTGTTACGCACTTGTAAACCACACAAAACTATTTGGAGTCTGTGCAGATTTTATTCAGACACACTCACCTGTCGCTGTTATTGCTAAACTGGACGACTACAACTTTATCCTAAAAGCACAAAAAGTAGAAAAGAATTCAAGTTATGTGAATGAAGCTTAAACAGCACAAATGAGTGAACCAAGAAGGATGCAGCTACTGTTTCTGTGACTGTTTCTCACCGTGTGAGCATCCATCTCAGAAACCTTCATAGGAGAATCAGCACCAAGGTAGTAGACCCTGATCATATGATCAGTGCCACCAGTAGCCATGAACATACCACCTATTAACAGAAGAACACATTCAGTCTACAACAATATCCCAATCATAATGTTTTGTCACATTATATATTAGTTAAATGTATCTGCCCGGGCAACCATTTCAAATGATGAAATCAAACACACCACATCTTTTTTTTTTTTTAAAACTAACAAACTATGAGGATGCACTTATTCTGACACCAAATGAAATTCTCTTACATGAGTGTTTGTGGAAATTTGCCCTGGTTAAGTTAATATCTTAAAAGCACCTAAAGCAGTTTTTTGCTGAACAGAAAAGCTTGTCTAAAATAAGAGATAGAATGGATTTTACTTTACTTTTAGCAACAGGAGTCAAAAAACATAACAGCTGTGTAGTTAATGGACTGTTTTCGCTCTGCTAAACTCAAAAGTTGAGAATGAGTAAAAAAATATACACTTACCACTGCTGAAAGATGAAGTGGAGACCTGCACTCCTGGCCGTGAACGCTCTACAAACTTGACTGGTTGATCACTGAGGGGGGAAAAAAGAAATTATAAAGTGAAAGAAAAAACAAACAAACAAAAACATGCTCTGTGGTTATCTTCATAAAAACAAAGAAACAAACAAAACAACAACAAAAAAACAACAGCAATGCTCAACATACTCCATTTGATGCTTCAGTACTTACTTAAATTTCATGGTGAGCGAGTGCCACTTCCAGAAACACACCATGCCATCTGCACCCGTCGATGCCAGGTATCGTGTTGTTCCTCTGACCGCCGGACAAAACTAGGAGGGAAAGTCAGTGTTGGTTACCAGCATTTCACACAACAAGGTAGCAGCAGGTGCAGATGAGCAATATGAATTTGCTTTCAAACATTTAATTATGCTGTATGATGTGGTCAATTCTGCATTTTTTACTATAAATTTATAAAGTTGTCCAGCCCTGTAAAATGATTCGACACTTTTTTGAGTATCACCTGTATGGATGTAATGGATGCAGCATGGGCCTGCAGCACAGTGATGGGCGCACAGGTGCGTAGGCACCAAACTCTGATGACTTTGTCACAGCTGGCAGAGGCAATAAGGCTGTTCTCATGGTTGACAGCCATGTCACAGATCTCTGCTGAGTGGCCGCGGAGTGTTGCCAGGAGCCGGCCGTCGTCTGTGGCCCAGATTTTTACCAGGCAATCATCAGAACCCTAAAAAGAATTGAACAGTGACAAATTAATAAGACAGCTCCACGGGAAACCCCCCTCGGCTGAAGCTCTACCTTATATTTTGGAACATTTCAGTAGTTAGCTTAGATGTAATATGACACCTAGAAGCCCAACCACAAAGATACAACAGAAAGGGAAGTTACAGTAATCAGAAATAAGAAATTCTTACCGTAAATATTCGACGACCGGTACGGTCAAAGGCCACACAGTAGACTGAAGAAAGGTGGCCAAGGATACGTTTGTGTATCTTCATGTGTTGGTAGGAGGAAGACGGCAGGACCTGGCCAAAACGAGCTGTGCCCGTGGCCTGGCGAGCACCCATGACAGACACTTGATGCAAGACACATAAGAATAATTAGTAGAGGCAATACACTGCCATAGAAAACTTTATGCCACTGATCTAGGTGAAACTAAGAGGAATAAATGATATTTTGTTGTAAAAAATTAATTTTAAAACAGTTCACACACCAACATTAAAAGAATGTCCATTGTTGGCTGGAGGTTCTGGTGGACGCCCTCGGTGGAGTGCAAAAACAGCTGAGCCACTACATACCTTGTGGCTACAACCTGTGTTAAAAGCAATAGGTTAAACTATGCCAAGATGTTCACACAAGTAAAAAAACAAAAAACAAAAAACAAACAAAACACTAATAAGAAAAAGCGCAATCACCTTGGTAAGATGAGCAGACTGCCTGAAAATAAAAAAATAAACAGATGGACGGGAGGAAAATACTCACTTTTGGTGGTGCGAAGCAAGGACTGTCTTCCCAGCCCCAGAAGTGTCTGGACTCCAGGAACACTAGGTGGGATCTCCTTCTCTATAAGCGGGCCTATCCGCTGACAAACATGGAGCAGATAGTCTGCAGGAATGTGCTGGTTCAACATTACCTGTATGAGTCGCAGATGATTATTACATAGTAACATCAAATTAAAAAAAAAGTGAATAAATATCCAACACACAATCACATCAGTTGCATTATGTCTGCTAAAAGAAAATAATGAACTCTAGACAGTGCCACAATCCCTAAAACCAACTGGAAGTGGAATTTTGAGGCTGATACTAAAATACAACATAGGGTTGTAAATCTGATATATTGGGAAGCCTATGAATATTAAAAAAAAAACATTAACATTAAGCTAGAATTGACACATATGCTGGCTTAATTGATGTGATTACTATATTTTTTATTTTAAAAAACGTTTTTTTGTTTTTTTTTAATCTGACAGCAAAATATGATTTCATTAAATTTTCTGCATGATGTAAATACACTGGTTAACACACTGCAAATGAGGGGGAAAAACATCTGACTTCCTGCAATTTAAGGTGATTACATTTAGCTGCCTTGTTTTGATATTCACAAGAAAGATAATGATCAAATTCAAACAGCTGTGCAATCACACACAAGCAGCCCGCAACTGTTTCATTGTTCTCTATCTGTATATAGCTGCTCGTTATTATAATTTGTGCATGGTTTTGTCATGCAGATAGTTGGAAAACAATCCAGGGAGACAGACAGAAAGAGGAGGGGGAGCAGGGGGCGGGGGAAGCTTGCAACCTATCAAAAGAGTTCACTACTATTCTTCCGGTTCGCTCGCCAATGCAACTGCGATTTCATTGGCTCCAAACGAAGACTGACAGCTCTCTGGCTCTGGTTCATCCTATCACTACCGGCCCTTATCTCCATTCTCCGCCTACTAGCCCACACAATAGCATAGCCTGTATATAGTTATTTATCAACAGACCTGCACTAATATACATGTTCAAATGGATTAAAATAAACATAAGCACATTGAAAACACACTTTTTGCGATGGGTAATTGAATTAAAACGCCGATATCCGCGGAGAGGCGACTGTCGATTGAAAGCGAAATAAAAACATTAATTCTAGTAAAAAGTTAATAATGACTATTCGCACTCACCCAATCTTGAAAGGTCCGTTTGTATTTCTTCCCGTCCCAACTCCATCGTTGCGGGACCAACTAAAGTTAAAACACACGATATCAGAGAGGACACACAATTGCGAAGCTCGTCCCGGCAGGGAATCGCGCTCCTTTATCTAACATCGACCAAAAATACCGAAAAGCTGGACCCCAAAAGCCACACGATGGGCAGCATTACGGAAACCACACTTGAGAATAAACACAGAAAGGTTCAGCTGAACCTACCTCATACTCCTCCAGCTCCTCAATCAGGATCTAACAACACAGAGACACAGTTAGCCTCGGATGCTAGCAAACCCTACTTATTTAGACGATTTTTAACCAGTACGAGTTGTTATTTTGCTTAACATGGAAAGTTACCTTTGCGGCTTTTTTGCACGGCCCAGACTGCAGAAATCTGGCAATGAGGTAATACAGCTCTAGAAAGAAAAACAGCATATGAGCTCGGTACTAACTAATGTAGCTACTGAGCCGAGCTAACGTTAACCAGCTTCGGGCTGCACTCGGTTACTTAGCTCACTACCTAGCACACAACTGCAAACTGTGTAAATGCAAAATATTTAGTCGCAAATTAAAGCCGCGGTCGGTACTCACCAGCTTCGATTTGTGAACACTGTTCTCTTGCCATCACTTGGTAGGACAGGCGACATTAAGACAAACTGATGTTTTAGCTCGCTGGTTAGCCGCCGGCTAGCTAATAGTAGCTAGGTGTGTGTAGCTAAAACAGGCTAGTGAATGGCCTCCTCTCCCGAGCTGTTCCCATACTATCTGCTGCTTTAGGTTAGCGCCCTCTAGTGGCACAATACAATACCGGACGGACTTCTTTCTTCTACGACAATGAAACCATGATAAAAGTAAACTTGTTTAAATTTCAACCAATTCATACAAAAACTGAATTGGAAGCCTGTTTGACAGTAAGATAAAATATTTCAGGGGCAACATTTGTATAACATAAGTTTTCATATTTATTAGAAAGAATATGAGCGGTTTCTGTTCGTTTTTAGATCCCTAGTGCTATTTTGTGGCCAAAAGAATTGTTGTCAATCAATTACATATACATTTACAATTGTTGGGAAAAGCTCACTCATCTTAATCTTATATCTGGACACACAAAAAGTCTTTCTATTGATTATATTTCTAGTAGTATGCGTGGTGGCCATAAGAGCTGTTCTCCAAATGCTTAGGAAAGGAGCTTCATTGCTTCCTTTATTACCTTCTTTGGGACAGGATAGACTGGAACCATCCTTTAAGAAAGGAGAGGAGAAGGTGCCGTCAACAGCCATTAAACAAAACGGTCAACAGGGCCGACAAAGTGGCGTACACCATGTAAATGCTAATTACAACTGCATTTCCCATTTCATGTCATAACCTGCGAAGATGTTTTGACTTTTCAGCAACAGTAGATTTAGCGCAACATGTAGTAAATAGTGTTCCACAAGCATTCTTAAATCGTTTTTGCGTGTTCTTAAATATTCTTCTCTTGAAAGGGAAACTACTGTAAATACTTATGCTATAAGCTCAGCAGCAAAATGACCCCAGTCACCAAACTGACACTGTGCCTCTTAAGTAAATCCAGTGTTTTTCTAAGAAGACTTTGCGCTGCCACAGACTGTTATTAAATCTGGCATTGTATGTTCCTTCTTTAAATGGTCCTTGTAATCAAGGTTGTTCTCGTTTATATAAAACAAAAGGGTAAGAACACAATGTGGTGAAGTAAGATGCGCGTCTTTTGTCCAGCTTCTGCACGTTTCAACACCGGCTTCACGTTTATAAAGGACACGAGTGTAAGGTCGTTTCGCTCTTCTCTTTTCCTAAGTCCTCATGAATTCTCCTACCCACTTTCCCCTTCTCTTGACATCAATGATTTTTTTTTCCACCGAGCCCAAGGAAAATAGGTAAGGTAAGGGAGATAGGGGTACTTTTGAAACGCACCGTTGATGTGACTGGAGAGGATGATAGGAACAGGGTGAGATGGAGGCAGATGATCCGCTGTGGCGACCCCTAAAGGGAGAAACTAAAAGAAGAAGAAAAATATCATGGCCTTTCTACCTTTTGGATGAACTGGCTCTTGGATTGTGTGATTTATTTATTTTTTTACTCAAAATGATATAGCACTATTAAGAAATATATTTAAATGAATTTACTACTGTTTGCCTTGGTGGATTTTTATTTAAATCTGTTTCTGTGATGCACAGTTACACTGACACACTTTACAGCCTGCAGATGTTTTTACTTTCTTTATATATGTTCATAGTAAAAGCACAGATATTAGCACATGTAGACACACGTGTACGTATACAAATTAGACAGGCTTATGCATTTAAATGGTTCATCCATAAACATTAATGGTGTAGTATTCACATATGTTCACTTAAACATATCTATGTGACATTGAAGCTGAATCCTGCACACAGTTCCTTGAAAATCTATAAACTGAAAAAGCTCCATTCATTTGCTGAGATAGAAACACTCATGGAAAGGTTGAGAGCATGTCTGAGTCTCAAATAACCACCAAGGTGAGGTCACTGGTTATTTGGAAGGGTGAAATAAACACCCTATGCTTTCTGATTTTTTTTTCGCTTTTTGTTGTTCTTGTGTTTTTGTTTGTTTGTTTTTGCCTGTCCAACTAGCAAACCTTTTAAGATGTTTTCAATGCTTTTCACTGTTTTTCACAGTGCGTGGCTGATATCGCACTCATCACAGCCCGGTAACACAGCTGCAAAGCAGACTGATTGTTCTTGGGTTTTTGAGTTGTGGCTTCACACTCATTCAGATACGTAAACTCTCAAGGTTCACGGTCTCCAGTGGAATTTAAAAAAAAAGAAAATCTCTTGAACAGTGTGTGCTGTGATTTGGTCAAATACTGCTTTTGGGAGAATAGGCAGCTTACGTTCACATTGTCATTGTTTGAAGTCAGCTCTCTTTGTGTGTGTGTGTGTGTTTAGGTTTGACTCCATGATAAAGCATTATATATGCCAACACAGAGAGATGCTGTGGACTAGTTTCTGCTCATGTATAGGGTTGTGTGGTCTTTGCCCTGTTCATGAATAGCTATTCACTGGGGATGGGGAAAATTGTAAAGGAAAATTATGTGCAACGACTCGCTGACTCACAAGCTTTCTCACAAGCAATTGTAAAGGAGTCTACAAAGAAAGCGTATATCTGGAGCCATGTAGGTCTGAAAATAATTTGATATGCTGTGGTGTTATTCTCACTTGTCTCCTTACAAACACCCTGCCATAAATATCAAGATTCATCATGCAGTCCACTGTGAAATACAAGTAAATCTTAATCCACTCAAAGCATTTGGCCTTGTTTCCTTTCCTCAGTAGAGGTTTAGAGACTGCCACACATCCTCTGAGAGGTCTACTAGACAGCTAGACAGCATATCTTTTAACAGATGAAGCATGTGTGTGTGTGGGGGGGGGGGGGCAGCTTGTTTGATCATGTTCTGGATGCAGTTGTTACAAC
>VUQJ01021794.1:19620-35013 GCA_015108635.1 Andinoacara biseriatus | reverse complement strand
ACAGTTGTGGTAAGAAGTTTATATGCACTCATCATGGGCATGAATATCATGGTAATTTGGGGCTTTTAATGATTTCTTTGAACTTTTCTTTTTCCAGGGTGGAATGATTGCACATCATCCATCTTTAATGACTTTAAAAACATGAACTGGGTGCGCAAGTTAGAATTTATTTAGGATTTTTAGGCAATGCATTCATACAGGCTCAAAAATATACCTACATTCACTCAAATCTTTCAATAAGTGGTGCTGACGGTTCTACAGTGTTTCTTAACTTGACGAGGCCTATTACCTTCTCGTCAGTCATCGCTGTGACCACAAGTGTAGCTATAGCAGCAATGCTGACAAAGTTGTTCTGAATAAACCAACTACTGCTGCTGCTTGTGCTGCATTTGATTAAACTCTCCAATTAGAAATATATAGGATCAACATTAGGAGTTTGAAGTGCCTGACAGTGCCTAAGAGACATCAATAATGCTGGCCTCCAGAAACTCTTTCTGCAGGCTGCATATAAACATTTGAAACATGAGCAGGGATTAACTGAATGCTGAGGCTGCCATACACATTAATTACATTTAGTCAGGATATTTCCGAAAACACTACCAAGTACAATTAATATTGCATGTTTTAAACAGCCTGTGTGATTTACAAATGTAGTCCTATTAATGTTTACTTTTCATCAATTTGAGTGAAATTGCATCATCTACTTAATGAGATGAGAGTGCATGAAGCAGCCCAGTCTCAACTCAACTTTTGAGTCATTCTATAAAACTTTTTGAGGTCTAGCTACATGAAATACAATAATTAGTATAAAAGCAAAGAGTCTGTGTCCTGTTCGATTAACTAAAGATGCTCCAACTCTGAAGAGCAAAAACACACGATGATGCAGATGCTAACAGGCCAACATTAGCTGCTCCTATTATTGCTCTCCCTTTTGCTTTGATGCTGTGAAATAAACCACACAAGTAGAACGTGCAACCTTGCAACAGCTAAATAAAGGAAAAATATTTTGGATGTCTGTCTAAAGTAGCTAAATATATTTAGCATAAAAAAAGCATTCTGAAACCATACGGAAGCCTGTAAAAACAAGAAACTGATCATTTTTCCTGATGATTTTGAAAATTATTTAATTTAATTTTACTGATATTTTCACCTCTCAGCCTATCACAGCTGGGGTATACTCCAACTCCCCATAACCTCAAGTTAGACAAGTGGTTAAGAAAACGAACACATGGATGATATGGCTATAATTTTTTACTAAATTCTTTGGCATGCCAAAGAAATGTAATTCAAAACTTGCAAACACAAAAAGCGAATGTGCTGAGCCCCACCTGCAGCTGCTGCAGCTCCCTGATGTTTGAGTCACACTGTAGCTGCAAATCTCTCATCTGGTTCTCGTGTTTCTGGTGTTGATGCAGTCTCTCGCTCTTCTGTCGCTTTTCTTCCTGCAAAGCAAACTGGAGAACAAAAAACAAACAAACAAAAAAAAACACAGAAGACAGATGTAAGCACGATTCCTTAAAACCCAAAAGATGGCAACAAAGACAAAGACACAGTGTGACTTGTTTTCACAGGAACTGCTTCAATTGATGCACTTGGTGGCAGAGTGTCTACTTCAAACAACACACTGACTGTAACCACGAAACACCACAAATCTGTTGTATAACAACAGTCAAAGTGTCATTTAAGATGTAATATATTTCTTCCAACGTTGGTCACTGGTCTTTCCTGAACAAAACTAAACTGAAAGAACAACTTGAGGATGATGGAGTCAGTGAGGATTGTGAAATGGTGGGCTGGAAAGTTTCTGGTCTGAGATCGAAACAGGCTGAAATAATAAAGTGTGCTGTGTTTGTATTGGGTCGAACTCAGGTGTGACGGCATGACACGCTGTTGCTAAGGAAAAGGACGCACCCCCCCCCCCCAAAAAAAAAAAGAAAAAAAAAGCTGATTCATGTCCAGTCACTTCTCTTTAAATGGTGAAACAACACAGTGTCTGTACCTGTTTTATCCGCTCTCTCTCCTGCTCTGGGGTGACAGATGCTGTGGCGGTGATCCGGAGGCTCTTCTTGAACATGGCCATCCGGGTCTTGGCATCACTGCGTTGAATCTTGGGCAGACGAACCCTCTCTTGAGTTTGTTTGTTCTTCAGCTCCTCTATCAGACGCTGGTTGTAGCGCTGCATCTGCTCCATTTCCTATAAAAACACATTTATGCACACAGTTATTTTTCAGCAGGGTCATTCGGATTTTTCCGTTCATTTCTCGATGCAGATTCCTCTCTGAGCTTGTACCTTCTCGTGCCTCTTCAGCAACTGGTGTCTCTGCATGAAGTATTGGTCTTTCAACTGCTGCTTAAGTAGTTGGTGCTTCTCCTGCAGATGGCGCTCCTCCAACTCCCACATGGCTGCCTCTCGAGCTACAAAACACACGTGAACGCAAACAAGGCTACGTAAGCGTGAGTTCGAAAACATGTGCTTGCATGCTTTCTGGTGATGACCCGGGGGCAAAAAAACAAAACAAAAAGGCAGCAGCTGGACAGGCTGTAACATGCCTGCTTAAACACAGTTGTCTGCATGTTATAGTCAGTATTTACATACTTGGCAAGCAAAGGAGGCATCACTGACATCAACTTCCTCTACACACTGAGTCACGAATACAAGTACCTGCCAGCCTGTGGTTGCTTTCATGTCTGTGTCTGGCATGAACATGAAGTTTGAGACAACTGAATATTGCACAGATTACATTAGGTAAGCTGTTTGCCTTTTAAGATAGTAGTAGTCCTAATATACAAATGGTAAACATAAGGACAGTGTAAAATTCTCTCTGGTGGTTTGTATATCTTAAGAATCTGATTTTTACACCATACATGTGAGTCTTCTACCTCTCATTAACTGCTGTTTGTGGTTGAGACAGTCTCTCTCAATTGTGGCAATCTCCACTTTATGTTGCTGGATGATTTTCTTAAGAGCTCCATCCAAGTCTTGCTGCTGCTTCTGAAGGAACTCTTGCTCCTGAGGAGAGAAGAAGAGTGAGAAACTGCCCTGGGGAAGACATGGAGATCACAGAGAGGACAGCAAAAAGCAGAGAGAGGAAGCACAGCAATGTCACAGTAATACTGCATCTTAATGGTCGAAACTGCCTGAAGTAAAAGAATATAATCTATCCATCCACTTCAAAGTTCAGTACAACACAGAGCGCTAAGATGTCACATCATCAACTGGACTGAGTAGAAGAAACACTCAGAGTTCATGAATGGCAACGATCCACAATGGAAATGAAGCGAGAGAGGGAGAAAGAAAGAGAGAAAAGTTAAGAGTTCAGTAGAGATACTGTCACAATTTTATGTAAGACACCATCTACAGTGACATTCACATTGTCCAGAAACCAGCCTATATTATGCATGACTCATTACATAAGAAGCCAAATTTTCTATTTATTTTATTCAATTTGTTTTATCGCTAAAGATGTGATTTAAATTGAAATGTTTGGGTATCTTTTAACAGTAGATCTCTTGTAGAGCTGGTGGTAAACTATAGATCATATTGCTTTTAACTGATCTATGATTAGGTATAGCTGATCATACAATTCACATGATTATAAGAAAAGCAAGGTAACACTGTTATTATACAGCTCAATCCAAATTAAGATGGTTCAAGTGTGATCCCATAATCTACTTATACACATTATGAGTGACTCATCTATCCTGAATGGCAGGCTGTCTATATTGGCTAACAAAGACAAACATGGATCCAGACAGAATTCATCAGGAGCTGCAACACCACGGTGTATCCCAGATTCAATCTAGTCTTAAACAAACAGTGTAATACAAGATAAATACCACATAAAATACACAGACTAGGTGTAGAACATTTGTGAATTGGTGAAGGAAAAATACTGAGGAGAGGGAGAAAGAACCACTGCACAAACACAGTGATGACAACACTCAAAAAATCCCAACGTCACCCATGCTTACATGTGTTGAACCATCACAGACTATCCTGTCATGTAATTTCACACACATCTAAGTATGGGCCAGAGATGAAGAAATGCGGGGCGGAAAGGGGGGAGAACTTACATCCTGCATCTGAGCGTTGAAGAGTGCGCATGAGGACAACTGAAAAGACTGTATCATAACCTGGGCCACTGCCTGCGGAGGAGAGCACACAGCGCACTTGCCCTGATCAGGGACAGACAGCACACAGCAGGCTGAGGATCTCTCACGTAAACATTCACTCAGCACTCACACCGATCCTTCCTAAATAAGAAATGGGTTTTCCACTTTGGGAGTGTTGGCGAGTTTAAGGCGCGCAGTGTTGTTCTGGATGAATGTTAGGAAGTCAGTTAATTAGTTATCGTCACTGTTCCTGTCTTGCCATGCTTTAAAGCAGTTCATAATCTCTGCGTTTCAGTTAAATCCAGCTAGTAAAAAAAAGCAGGTTTTGTTACTTTCCATGCTACTCACTTATGAAGTGAGCCAATTTAAGATTTACCTTTCAAAGGAAAGAAGACCCTTGTCTGTGTGACTCGGATTAAACACAGGAAAACAAAGTTTGAAACTGTATTTCAGTAAAGACGTCTACTGAGGAAACAAAAGCTATGTTTGCAGTCGCTCCCTTGTTAACAGACTCTGAAGGGTGCCTGAGGTAGCTGATAAATGGAGAATTGACACTTGTGAATCATCATCACCACCACCACCACAGACTGTATGATCACCACTGACAAGTGTACCATTACATAATTAATTTCCACATACAGTACCATCAGTACAGTACTGTACAGTATGTAGTCTCAGGAACACAATGAATAATTGCATTAAGGGATGTTTTGTCCTGGATGGATGTGGGATTTACAGTATTAAGTAGAGTGTACATGCTATAGTTAGAACATTCAGGACACTTTTCAAATGATGAAGACTTTACAGTGCAACTAAATGACTCCTCGTTTTAGGCAGTCAGCAATTTCAAAATAAATAATTAAATAAAAATGATATGCATATTATATTAGCCAGGATTGAGACAAGCAACAAATATTCAAATTTGAAGGAAATCCCAAAATTTGAATTTGTGTTTCTTTTGCTCTGTTGATTAAAAGGAAAATTAAATATTCAAGTAACTGTTTCAAAGCCTAATTTTATTACTGACTTGCTCAGTGGCGGCAACTCTACGATCCACTGAAATTCAATAAAGCAGCCCTGGCACAAATTTTACTTTAACAAAGATTATAATGAATTTTTGGTGAAAGCTGGAAATCCGTAAATTCAATTATATGTTTTGCTCGGCTGTTTTGGAGAAAAAGTTGAGGTATTGTTGCAGCCTTGGCATCTGCGGCATCTGTTCCACAAACACTTGTCCATAACTCGTGAACGATGTCACCTAGGATGCTCAAATTCACACCATAGATGTTCAAGCTAGATCCATCAAATTTCACACACTTGTTCACTGACTTTACTATAACAGCATCTTTCCTCATAGCCAAATTGTATATGGTATGATAAAATATATTTAAAAGTAAATATAACTCAGTAGGCAGTAGTCAGGGAGCGATTACATACAAAGCCATCCTTTGAGCGCTTGTGTGCATATGAATACCTTACATGAATGAATGAAGTTACAGGGAGAGAGAAAGGAGACAATATTCCAGAGACAGAAAGTGACGCTTTACCTCTGCAGTCTGGAGGAATGCGAAGTCCTCCTTTAAGCGTTTCAGGAGCTCTTTTCTCATGTGTTTGGGTGAAAGTCCAACTTCCTGTATGGCCTAAAGTGTGTGCAGAAACTGTTTGATCTCTATATTCAGAAAATCTAACAAAGCCGGCCAACAACAGTAAGAGTCATGCATGGCCCAGTTTGAGAGGAGAGATACTGGTTCCAGCCACCAACTGATTTAAAGTCAACATGCTTGATTTCCACTTCCTGCATTTAATGTTACTTTGAACTGACAGTGTGACCCGCACGAGTGAGATTCGTGTCATAAGAAAAAATTTGGCTTGCGCACAGCAGAAGATGTTAGTCTCAAAATAGCTCCCCTACTTTACTTTGCATTCAATTGAAAGTCCCACAGCCATGAACATGATTATTTTGACTCAAATTAAAAAAGCAGAGCAACTGTGTTGGAATTGTTTTGTAATTACAGATTAGACTTCACGATAGAATTAAGCAGGTCCAATATATTTTTCTTCCAATTTGCCACTTATCAAGGATTCAGCCTCCAAATAATTATTTTATTAACAATTAATCTGTTGATTATTTCTCCATTAACTAATAAATTGCTTGATCTTAAAAAAATGTCCTAAAATTATTGTAGTGCTACTGAAAACAATTCCACATCAGTTACTCTGATGCAAGGCTTTTATTATTTGACCCAAATATGCCCAACACCATGGAAAAACCTTTCCAATTTGGTCATCCCATGACCATAGCAACCTCACACACTCATACAAGAAACATGGTCAGTTAAATACACAGTTACAGCACATTTCAATAAATAATACAACATGAAAAATAAATCTTATCTGTAGGCAAATTCTTGATTTTTTTTTTTTTTTACATCTACACAACAACAAAGCAAACACAAGTCAACCAGTAAAACAGCAGCATTAAGTACAATGGCAATAAAAAGTAAGTAAGTAGCCTGAACATCAAACTGGGAGCAACATGGCAACCACCAAGGCATCATAATACACGATGGATGCCAATAAGCGCTAATGCAATTAAGAACATAAAAAAGCGCACCCACAGAAGCACTTAAAGGCTATTAAAGAGCCATAAATTACTAAGACCAAGCATGAGCACATTTGCACCACCAAGCACAAGTATAGAACATCAACATGTCAAGGTATTATCCTGACTTTTTTTTTTTCTAAAAATAACAAATGCACCCTGGTAGCAAAGTATTTCTTATGCTGCAACCAGAAGCCTCGGGGCAGATGAATAATACAACATGAAGTGAGCAGCATCAGGGAGAAGGCTAGCACAGCCTGTCTGTCGTTAACATTTGTACACATACAATACTAGGCAGAACAGCAGGGCGTCCCACTCCCATAGGATTAGTATGATACAGCCAGGTTAGCCGACTAAGTTGTAAACACATGCACCGTTAGATTGCTTGTACAGTATACATCACATGCAGCTGCTCTGGATCCCGAGCTCCCAAAGTTAAGCACAGAGAAACACACATGCAGGGTCATACCTCTTTCTTGCGGTTCTTCAGCATGTTTTGGAACTTGGAGAGCTCCTTGTCTTGATCTGCTTTGATGCGTTTGGCTTCGTCTCGGAGCCGGCTGGTGTGATCCTGCTCCAGTCGCTCAATGGTCTGTTTTTGTTTCTTCTCAAGATTCTCCACTTCTTGGTCGTATTGACGCTTTTTAGCCTGCAGAATCAATATGTGCTACAGTCACCCTGATACGATTCCTACAAGTATTTATTTATATTGGATTTTGTATCATTTTGTTTTTCACTTTAATGCTAATTAAAGTTTCTGATATTGTGAAAATTAACTGGTTAAAGAGAAATACACATTGCAGTGATAAAGATTAACTTATGGCAGCATGTTTCAAGATAACACTTGCATCAGATTTAACTCAGCTTTGAGATGAAGCAGCTTGTTTCCAAGGAGATGGCCAAATACAAAACAAATAGAAAAAAATCCAAAACAAAACATAAAAAAACCACCACACCATTGCAGCTCAACCAGACTGACTCACAGCAGTTTCCTGTTCAAAACGCCTGTAGATCTGCTCTCTCTGCTGCTGCAGCTTGTTGCTCAGCTGCTGCTGGGCCCTTTGCTCCTCTTTCTGGAGGAGGCGCAGCTCTCTCAACTCCTGCCGCCTGCAGTGAACACACCAATAAGGGCGTGCAATATTTACTTATTTAAAAATATAATACTTCATTCACAAAAACATGGATGGGATTTTATGGTAGCATATTAGTTATTTTTTAATATGTAAACATTCATTACAACAGTGTCTCATTCATACTGTTGGGTTTTTCATGTTTTGATGATTTTTTTTTTTTTTACATCAATAATACATGTTTATATCATATATTGCTAACACTGGTGTTGTGAACTGAACAGCAAGTAGTCGGACAGAACTTAGACACACAGTAACACCAGCATGCGACATTCATCACGGGAGATAACCCATCTGGCATTTGTAAAAAGCTGTGGGAGTTGTAAAATGAACGAGCACTATTTAAGGAAGGCATGTTAAATAGGTCATGTCCCATATTTAGAACAACTGTATGTCAAGCAGATTGGATACGTACCTCAGGAACCTCATCTCCTCATTCTTGGTGTCGTTATCAGTCACTATTTTTGATGTTGTCACACTAACTTCCACACCATCCACCATGAACTTTCTTGTCTTCTTTAGAGTCTTCTTCTGACGTTTTGACTCCTACCAAAAAACAGAAGGTTTAGAGGTTCAAGTCATTGTCTTCTTCTTTCAGCTGCTCCCTTCAGCAAACTCCATCTTATCCAGTCCCTAGCATCCTGTTCCACCAAGTCTCCTTGTCCTCTTTCCTCCACCTAGAAGATACACCAAACACCTTCTTGGCAGCTTTACTTTCCCAGTCATCTGGTAACTGTCCCCTACCACCCAGACCCTGCCTCAACTCCTGATTCCTGAACTCTGTGCAACATTCTTTCTTCTTCAAATTCCACCATTTAATCCTGAGCCTTTACTTGCTTCCTTTTCTTGATGTCTAAAGCCATCCTACAGACTTCCATCCAATGATGCCTAAATACATTCTCCCCTGCCTCCACATTACACTCTCCTATCTCTTTCAGGATGCACCTTCAGTATAAGCTGTAGCAAGTGATCATGGTAGTATTGATAATTTAATAACTGAGGGTGTAAGTATGGCACAGATTGCATTACCTGCAAAGACACAGAGCCGCCATCTTTGCTCTTAGACAGGAAGCTGGAGATGGACAAATTGAGGTCGAGGCTGTTGTTATCAGCAGCAGAGCTGCTCCCAGAGTCAGAATCCTTCTCCACATCTGGTCTGATCACAGCAGGGCTTCCTTGCTCCATTTTAGCCTCTGAATCGGTTTCGCTCTCTGGGACAGAGACAGCATCTTGGGAAGTGCTCTCATCTGCATGGATTGTTTTTTCCTCTTCTTCCTTCACAAGGGAATCTTTAGATAGGACCACTTCTTCTGAATCCTCAGAAGTGTCTTTGACGTCATCACAGACCCCATTTGTGGACTCTGTTGGTACTTGTTCTTTCGCTTTAGACTCCTCTCTGGTTTGATTCTCTTGTTCGGGCTGCTGTGACTTCTCATTGGCCTCATCTATAGGCTTGGACTCTGGTTTTGTTTCTACAGCCTCAGTGGATGACTCATCCAAACTTGACTTTGTATCTGTGTCTTCATTTATAAAAGTGTGTCCATCGAATTCTATATTCTCCATGTCTACATTTTCATTTGTGCCATTAGCCTTATCTTTTATTCTGTCCTCTGTTAGCCTGTTTTGCGTCATCTCTTCTTCTGAGTCTTTGCTTTCTTCTTCTGCCTGTGGCACTTCTGTTGATATGGATTCAGTTTTTTTTATATCTTCAGGTTGTTCATGTGATTCTGTGGATTCTTCTTTATCAGTTTCTTTTTCTTCCTCTTGTTTCACCTGCTCTGGCTCTTTTTCTTCTTCTATTACCTGGGTAGCTTCATCACCTAACATCCTATCTTCTGGCTCCTTCTGTTCCTCCTCTGTTTCTTGGCCTTCTATGACAGGCTCTTGGATGTCTGTTGTATGTACAGGTTCTTCTGGCTGTGATACGACCTGCTTAGTAGAAGTCTCTTCACCTTGACCCCCTTCTGGTTGAGGCTCTGTGGAAGCGTCCGAGATGATGTCTTTGCTGGGCTCTACTAGTCCAGATGCCAGGTCTTCATTACTGGCATCAGACACCTCATTTAATTTCTCCTCCTCAGTCTTGTCAACTTCACTTGTTCCAAGTCCTTCATCAGAGAACTTATCACTAGTCTGGTCCTCAGCAGGCTCAGCTTCCATCTTTTCTTTAACAGACTCAAGGGTGGAGGGAGTTGGTGGAACTTTGTCATCTTCTGAGCTGGCCACACTGACATCAGAAGGCGCTCGCTTGTGCCCTGGACCCACCTGAACCAGCAGTTAGAAAAATCAAAATATGCCATCAGTGAGCCTTAATAAAGCAGAGTGTTAAGTTTAAGAGTTTAATGAGGATATCATCCATAAGTGTTCACCTAAATACCCATCGCCCCTAAAAAAAAAAAGAAAAAGTCTAAACTCGATTACAATAAACATACAACAATAAAACTACATACAAGAGGGGTATCAGGTTCTTCTTCCTCCTCCTCCTCTTTACTATCCTCAAGCTCTTCTGTGACTTCAGCTTTGGCCTCAGCTATGAGCTCTCTGAGAGGTTTGCTGTCAGTTACACTGGTGACAAAAGGATGCTGCATGTATGAACAAGGACACAAGATATAAACATTAGATAGAAACCCTGACCTCTCAAAAACATTTAAAATGTAACACATTAACATCTGACAGATGTTTAGGCATTACTAGGTTTTAATGTAGTCTGCATCTACAGCTCACCTGCAGAAGCTGTACTGAACTCCACCTATTGTCCACATTCTTATCAAGCGCTTTCCGCAAAAAATCGCTGAATTCCGGTGACCTTTTAAGAGTAAAGAGGAATCAGTTTGTTGGTGACAGAACAGAGTAGGCATCCCTGGGTTTTTCTTTGTAAAATCAAAATTAATGTAGCAATTCAGCCTGCAGTCATCCAATTAAATATTAACAATTTATCATGCTTTCACACTAAACCCTCAATATTTCCTTATCTCCAACCTGGAAACATTCCAGCACCACTTTCCCAGTTATCACCAGCACAGTATCTCACCAGCGAGAGGGATGCATGAGCGTGGGCGGCTCGGACTTGGCTATTTTGAGTAGCACTCTCATGGGATTCATCTCATGGTTGGGCGGTTCAATCTGTGCCAGTTCTATGAGCGTTACACCGAGGGACCAGATGTCGGCCTTGTAATCGTATGGACGGTCTTTGGAAGTTTCGCACATTACCACCTCTGGAGCCATCCTGTGAAATTCAGTCATTCATTAAGAACTGATGGATAAAGCACATTTTAGACTGTGGGTGTGTGTGTACATTAAGCATAACTAATTCTAACGGGTCAACTCAACAAAGGCATATAACATAGTGTAACTCAAAAAATAGGAAGCCTGTTCAGGTTTTTAAAAAGTTTATTTATACCACAATCATTGCTGTTTTTTTTTTTTTTTTAATAAATAAATTAAAAAATATATTACCTTAGCTGTGCGACAAGATGTGACAATTATCAGACAGAAAGACCTTTTGTATGCAGGGAGTATGACTCACCAATATGGAGTGCCGATGAAAGAATCTCTTCTCTGTAATGTCTTGGTATTTTTAGCAGACACCCCAAAGTCAGCTGAAAGTAGAAATAAATTATGATTCTTTTCATCAATGAATCAAGCTAAACTGTGAAATGACAGTCTGAGAGACAAGAAGATATAAAATAGCAGATTTCTATTAAACAAAAACACAGAAAGTGCTCTACACTTTAAAATATTTATCCCCAAATTGAGGAGAGAAGTCTCAATTTCTCTGTCATAATGCTCTTAGAGTCCATTATTGTTGTTACCTGTACAGTTATTTCAGTCTGCTCACTTTTCTTTGCATCACTTACAGTATGCACACATTAGAGGGAAAAAGAGATCTATCATTAAGTCCCTGCTGACTGGCTTGATAATTATTGTTTGCCAGGCTCCATCATGACCCTCTGCCTACAGAACATGAATCATCAGGGAGCCAGGAGCTATGGATGCTACAGCAACAACATGAATGTTTTACCTCTGGAATATTATGTAACCAATTCGATGTATCACCATATTCTGTACATAAGTAGTGTATGAAAAAAAAATACTGCACAGAAACCACATTACCTTGTTTCAATTTTTTTTAACTTATTGGCAAGTGATGACTCATTACATTTTTATGTGTATACAAACCACTGTGCTGGACTGCCACACTCACCACTAACCCCAAAGTCAAGCTACAAAGAGATCCACAAGTCACTTTAATGGTTATTTTAAGATTTATTAATTTTGGCAAAAGATATATCTAACAGAGAAATAAACAAATCAGCTAATATTCTGTATTTTATACTAATGTGAACTTAGTAGAAGGACAACTAATCTTTGCTTTTGGGTCACTGTATGAAAAGTCTTTCTGTGCCTCCCACCTGACCCCCTTAATATCAACTGATTTTTCTGTACAATAACCTAGACATGCATATTTAAGGAAGTCGTGCAAAGTGTTACCTTCATACTTGTAAAGATTTCTGAGATACGGTTAAATATATATAAATGGGTCAAAATCTAAAGCTTTTAAAGTCGCCTTATTTTATCCAACACAGCAAAAGAAGACCGTTCATATTTATCAGGCACTATCCCACATGGTGATATGGCCTGTTGGCCTATAGAGTCCTGCTGTCAAATATTTTACTTGTACAATATGTGAAATATTGGAACAGAAACTAATCTGGCTATATGTCAAATTTAAAAAAAAATGTAAAAAGTAAAAAAATTTTTTTATCTGTCTGCAACATTGTGATGGAGCTCTGAGCCATATCCTTCACTACATAGGTGATGAATATTTTTATATCTTTGACACTGCCTAAAGAGTTTGATATCTCAAAGATTGTGTTAAACCATATTTTTTTTGAATTTTTTGAGTATTTGATTTAACACGTTTAAGTGTAATGAAGGTGTAGATGGGTTTTGAGGTAGTTGTGTTGGCATTTATTAACCCTTGTCTCTTCCGTGGTCCATTTCTGATTGGTGGGGGGCATTTTCATGACGCTCACACATGACGACGCTCCACCTGACTTCTACTCTGAATCAACTGATTGGACTGAACCATTGAGTTTGGAGGGCAGGGGCAGAGGGCATGAGGATTTTGTTAAAATGTTTTCCAATATTATTTAGATTTGTTATATTTTGGTTGCGATGCTCATGTTAATTTTATGGTTTAATACAAGCTGCTTATGAGATATCATGTAAATAGTTGCAAATATCTTGGGAGTGATTCCGCTGTAGCTACAAGAAAGGCAATCTATAAATAGAGGGCTTTTTTTGTGTGTCTTTTTGTTTTGGGGGGACTGGAGTTGCTTTTAGGTGTGTCAGATTTCACTGTATTTCACTGCTTTTGTATAAATTATTAGTAAAAGCAAGACTGAGCTCTGGACATCTGAGTCACTTCTCTCATTTGACTTTATCTCCTTGCAATTGTCATTAAATCAATGTACAGTATTTCTTAAAATTGAAACTATATGCAATATTTTGTTGACCATCGCCAAATTAATATTTGTGACAAGTTTTAGAAGAATTTGTTTAAAAAAAAAAAACATGATTAGATTAGCTTGGTAATGTAACTAGCTCTTATACTTAAGTTATGTGGGCTTCAAAATTCAACTTAAAAAATGCCAAATTTTAAACCAAGACTATACATTTTGTGGGCCTGGCTTTTATAAATATACTTACATTGTCTCACACACACACAAACACACGCACGCACGCACACACACACACACACACACACACACACACACACACACACACACACACACACACACACACCTGATTCTGAGAGGGTGAGGTGGGTTTGATTAATTTTCTAAGGAATCATCATCATCATCATCATCATCATTACGTTGGTAAAGGGAAAAAGGCAACAAATGATAAAAAATAAATTACCCAGTTTTACATCTCCATCCAAGGAAAGGAGAATATTCCCAGCTTTCAAGTCTCTGTGAATGATCTTGCTCTCATGAAGGTAAATTAAAGCCTCCAAAGTCTGCTTACACACCACTCGAATCTGGGGCTCAGTCAAGGGCCTCTCCAATTCTAGGAACAAACATTACATAGAAATTTCCTTAGTCCTATTTTTTTTCCAGATAATACTTTGTTGTAGGTTTTCTGATCCACAATTACAGGCAGAGACCAGGCCATCTCCACCGTTACATCAGCCAGCATGTATGACTGGAGAAATCTAGGTGAGTCAGAACACATTGACAATGAGTAGTGAAGCAAATTCATTACCATCTTGTTTGTCATGGTGATTTGCATTTTAAAAAGAGTGGTTAGCTGTTTCTTCAGGCTTAAAAACAAGACAGAAGAACTGCATGAACAAGAAGTACTTTAACTGCTTCTTGAAACCTGAGCTACAATAATTACACAGTTGGAATTGCCTCTCCAACTTAGTAAAGGGGGGAAAAAAATCCCACAGTACTGGCTTCTGGTTGGAATAAAAGAGCTGGCACTGGAAGATGGAGCAAAGAAAAAGCTCCAGAACTTCATAGTGTTACTCTTTTTCCTTCAGTGACTAAGGGACTTACCCAGCATGATGGCATCGACAGCACCGCCCGCACAGAACTCTATCAGGATCTGCAACGGTAGAACAAAAGTGGAACATTAATACACTTATATAACGCAATGAACCCCAATTTAACCTACCCTCACAGCACATGACTTGATTAAATAAGGAACTTGCATTATTCAAAGTTGATCTTGGAGACCAAGATGCCAATCACTGAGACACTAAACAGGCGTACTTGGGCATCCTCAAAAGACAAGTCCTCCGTTTTTACAGTTCACAAATCTTTTTCTTAGTGCTTTCTTGCTCTGTAGAGCTTCGAGCTGTAAACTAGAGCAACTGGGATCCTCTCTCACTATACAGAAGAGGCTGTGATGGATCAGCCTATTAAAGGGATTTCTACAAAATACTATTTTTTTCCCCTTAAGAGTGTAGAAGAACATTTTGTGCATACTATAAGTATGCATGTGAGTCACATCCTGAATGTTTCAACACAGATTTCCTCAAATTAGTAAGTTTTGCAGTATATTTGGAAAATGTATATAAACTCTTTTAAAATACTTTATTACTTTAATTATGATTATTATTTTTTAATTTTACAAGTTTTCTGTAATCTTTTATGCTTACTTTCATATTTATACAAATTAATAAAGGAATACTTTTTAATCATCAAATAGCATCAAATCATTAAAACTTCTGGGATATTTATCTGGTCAGTTAAGAAGCAGAGGGGGTTGTTCATCAGTTTCAGCTGCTTCGGTGTTCATGAACAACAGGTGCACTAGAGGGGCAACAATGAGACAACCCCAAAACAGTGATGGTTTTACAGGTGGAGGCCAATGACATTTTTCCCCCTACTCATCTTTTCTGACCACTTTTCCACTAGTTTTGCATTTAGCTAGGGTTCTGACCTCAGTTGTAAGAGCTGATGTAATGTACTCGACCAGCACTTCATCATTATTGGCTTTGTCGGCGTGTTGCTTGGCAGCTCATGGTATCAAATGATA
>VUQJ01021794.1:1174-12040 GCA_015108635.1 Andinoacara biseriatus | reverse complement strand
ATTTTTTTTTTTTTTCTTTCCCCCCCCCCCCTCTCTCTCTCTCTCTATATATATATATATATATATATATATATATATATATATATATATAAAATCATGCCATTATTATGTTTACATTATTTTTTACAATGTATATATTTTATACATTCTCTCATCTGTATTTTTAATACATTTTCTGTATATATATTTTTTAGATTATATTTTTTATTTAGGAAGTTTGACTTCCTTTGCATGCCACTGATCAGGAGTGGCCCTCCAATCTCATTGTACATCCTGTATAATGACAATTAAGGCATTCTATTCTATTCTATTTATCCTCCTGAAGCATGTCAATCGATCGAGGGCAACTTCCTGTTCTCCTCTGGCTCTGATTTATTAATTTTTCTGTTTCCTACAGAGCAGAAAAACTAAAGAAAAACATTTGAATAAATTTTATTGGCACTTTGTCATATTTGGATGCATTTTGATTTCCAGATCTAATTTTTAGCCATTTTCCCCATCAAACAGGAATCAGGACACAGACAGGAATAAAAGGATCATCTTCAGCCACCTCCGACCTCTGGTGAGCACGCTGCTGGACCTCCTGCAGCTCACTGTCCTGATATTGGGGTGAACGATGGATTTACCTTCGGCACAGATCACTGTGAGGATCATGCTTTTTGACTTCTCCAGTGCTTTCAGTAAAATTCAACCAGCAACGCTGCAATATAATTTCAGTTTCTCTTCAATGTTTGTATTTTATTTTGTAATTTATGTGTGAATTTTAGCTTGATTTATTTTATTTTGAAAAACCGGAAGTGTGCCACGCTCCCGCGAATGACATATTGGGTCACTTCAGCTCCTCCTTCACAGTATCAGATTAACAGCTGAGGTAAGTGTCGTCTCTGTAATATTATATATGTGTGTGTGTGTGTGTGTTTGTTTGTTTTTACTTTTTTAATGTGCGAACTTCCTTCTCACAAATGTTTATTTTCTTTTTTTTAAATTATTTTGGCGGACTAATGTGACTTTTGACTAATATGTTTTATTATTGTGCGCCAGTGCTGTGTGAAGTTGTGTGTTGGCTGGAGGAAGTGAAGTATCAATAGTTATAAATGTTAGAGTTAAATATATATAATTATAAATGAATATCCATGTTCTAAATTTTTTAATCAATTTCAATTATCAGTGGTTATCTACCTACATGTGGCTGATTTTGCTGAACTTTAATACTTGCCATTTTTGGTCACCTCTGACAGAAACTTTGATCAAGCTTGTTTTGCTGCCTTGTTGAAGGCAGCAGCTCCGTGTAGTGTTAGAACAAATTTCATACTTGGGCCATTTTCTTTTCTTCTTTTCTTTCTTTTTGTTATTTTTTATTTTGGGCACCCCTTCTCTGCACATATGCAGCCTGCGGTACCTGCAGTACAGAATTTTGATACAAAGCTGGTAGTTAACCCTGATGAAACAAGGAAAAGATACATGGATGAATATGAGGAGAAAGGAAGATGAGATGGAGGGAGGCACAGAAAAGAAAACACTGAGGGAACAAATAACCCACACAAACTATAAACTGAAGCCAAGTGAAAGAAACTGCAGGAGAAATCACCGCAAACGAGACACTGATCACGTCTGAGATTCAAAGCGTAGTAAATTTGAATTTCTTGCTAGCATGGAGCAGTTACATGCAGAGACTCTGCAGGGAAAATGCTTCAAATACGTTTCCACACAGCTTTTATAATAGAGACAGTGTTACAGTGTAACAGATAACCGAACTCCATGATGAGCAGAAGAGCCCGTTCTGTCTGACTCATTAGTTTCTCCTTCAGATTCACTGCAGCTTCTTTCTTACATAATTCATGTCCTGCACAGTGAGGTCAGACAGTTACACTCAGCGAGCATAAAGTGTAAAATCATCACGTTTTTCTATCATTCCCCTCAGTTTTTACTTTATATATATATTACAAAACAAAAACACTCAATTAAAAAATTAGATATTAAAATGAATGTTACTCATTCATGTAAGTCAGAGTCCGTCTGTAACATCTGTATACCGCACTTTGGTTAGATATTCACAGCATGTTCCACAAGTCAGTAAGTCATGATTACAGGATACTTTCTCATCGTTCTCTCTTCATTTCATTGAGTTTTTGACTCAGTCCTCTAATACATGAAATACAGCAGCTGCAGTAGGAGAGAGGATTATCTCACTCCATTTTCCAAAACCATCTTTCCATCATTCCGGCGGAAGTATCCACTCCTGACTCTGCTGAGAGTGCTGGGAGGCCTTGAATTGCTTTAGTTATGCTGCCATCAGCAGCTGTATGATTAGGAATGAACGTACAACACAGCAAACATTTTACACACATTTCTCCCAATAACAGGTCTAAAGCCTTTCTGCAGTTCTTCTGCTGTTCCATTGAACCCATCGCGGGTAAAGTTTATGAATCTTTGTTGTAATAATTTATCTAATCTACATTTGTGTTAACGGCAGCCCAGCAAAGGAATCAAGATTCAAAGCTATTTGCTTTGTATTCACTGGCATGCTGTGGGGATTGGAGTGGTGGTTCATCTTTTCCTTCTATGGAATCTGAATGTAGACTTCGGAGTAACAGAGTCGGCTAATGGTAACACAATCAAACGGTGAAGCAGTCCGAGTGTTTTCCTCCACAGAATCACCACATTTCAGCTCGAGAAACAGTTTCATTCTTGGACGTCTGAGTCATCAGTGGACACAGAGACATTACACCACAACAGCCTTCATACATCCTGCTCCGCAGGTTCTTGGCTACCAGAGGGATGACATTATTTACAAAAGGAGTTCCATTATCACTATAGATTCTTCCTGGTATTCCAAACCATGGAATTGTTTATTTAACTAAGGCAATGTGTTAGTGCATCTGGATGTGCACGAGGAAATGTTTCTATCCATTTTGTGTGCATATTGGTTGTTAGCAGGCAGAAAAAGGGTGGAGTGCACGCTCTGGCTCAGGGACGAATTCCTGCCTCCGGTGGAGGAGTTCAAGTATCTCAGGGTCTTGTTCAGGAGTGACGGGAGACAGGAGCAGGAGATTGACAGACAGATCGGGGCTGCGTCTGCAGTGATGTGGATGCTGCACCGGTCTGTCGTGGTGAAGAGGGAGCTGAGCGTGAAAGTGAAGCTGTCGATTTACTGGTCAATCTGTGTCCCTACCCTCACCTACGGTGACGAGCTTTGGGTAATAATAAGCGTCAGAAATGAGCTCTCTCTGAAGGGTGGCTGGCCTGTCTCTCAGAGATAGGGTGAGGAGTGCAGCCATTCAGGAGGGGTTCAAAGTAGAGCCGCAAATCAGCATATTGTAAAGTTTTTCAATATCACTCTTACTTTCAGCCTCCTCACCAAGTACTCAAGGGAATCCACCCTCAGAGCTGCCGTGGACAGGTTTGTGGCCTGGTGTGACAGCCATAAACTTCACACAAACACCTCCAAGACTGCTAAGATGCTGTTGGCTCCCAAATCAGCTGGTGACCAGAACCCTGTGACCATCCGCCAGGTGAGTTCATACAGATAGCTTGGTATTCACGTTGACAGATACAAGTTGCAACCATCTCCGCCAGAGTCCACCTCATGTTCTGCAGTTTATTTGTGTTTGAAAAAACATGATTTTTCACGAGCAACAATAGAGTCCATCCTTCTGTAAGTTATCACCAGCTGTTTGGGAACCAAACAGTCAAATCCAGAACTATGATTTCCAATCTAATAAGCGCAGCAGGCAAACTCATGGGTCACACCCTGTTAACCTGCATGAGCTCTTTGACCTGGAAGATAACAACTCGCAGCTCCCAAGTTTTGCACACATTGTTAAACTCAGGAAATATGAGGTTCATCTCATTTGTACCTGCCAATCAAACTTATCAATAAGCAAACATGAAAGTACGCATGGTTAATTTTGGACAGCATTTTTATTAGCTTGCACACTGATTTTATTTATTTTTGTTTACTATTACTTTTGTCTTTTTTTTAATTGTCTGAGATATTTTTATTTTCCATGTAATTTTATTGTTCTCACTGTTTTTATGGGATTTTAGTGGTTTTATTGTTCTGAATGTGGTTACTCTTTGTGTAGCAGATCTAATTCTTTCTTCCAAGTGGAAGATGATACACAGATATTATATTTTCTGTATTATTCTGCTCCTTCAGGAAGTCCTTTGGAAGATCGTCCTCGCTGTTGGCCTGCTCGGCTCACTTTGTGAGGGCAGTATATCCTGTAAAAATGAAAGTGGCGCTGACGTAGACTGGTAAGGCATAACTACCTGGGAATTACAGACTCACAGGAGTAACTCCGGCTGAAAGCTTTGGAATGCTACCTTAGGTTATTTTCTTCCTCCGTGCTTGATCCTGCTTTTCAGGATTTACTGTGATCTATGAATTTGTTGGCTTGTCTCTGCATCACCAGGTTTATTCTATACAAACATCCTTGTGGTTTTAAGTATGTTTACACTGATTCAACGGACCAGAACATGAAAACAGGTAATAATGATGTCAACTACCAAGAAGGCGTCCTGGCACGTACCCTGGAACCGTACTTTAAAAAAGTGAGAATAACTCCATCAGTGTCTGTTATTAGTGTGTAATTTATGTCACCTGTTTTTAATCTTAATTTTAAATTACATGGTTACTCTGTCTTTTCTGCATCATATACAGTCACAAGATTCTGGATTCATTGCATACAGTGATCAACCACCACCCGACGGTAGAACCGTTTATTACAAATATGGCCACAGCAAAGGTGGGTATAAATAATTATTTCTAAAAGTAAAGTTTTATGGACGGCAAAATATTTGATAATTTCCTAATTTGTGCTGCAGTCAGCAGCTTTTTTTCAAGGTAAAAAATGTCACAAAGATGTCACAAGAGACACTGATTTAGAAAGTGTACGTTTAAATTCAGTATAAGAGGAATAAAACAGAAAAGAATATAAGAAATTAACCATTAAAAATGGCTCATTACATAAAATAAATAATATGACACACTGATCACACTGTCTCTCACACAACAAAATCAAAATCTTTTAGCTGTCCCATGTACAAGACTGACTAGGGGAGGCAGAGCTTTTCAGGCAGTGGCGCCAAAGTTCTGGAACTCTTTACCGCTCCAGCTCCGTTTAGCTGACTCTCTGGCATCTTTTAAAAAACAGTTCCAAAGTTTTCTGTTTAACCAGGCTTTCTGCTGAATTTGTTTTTATTCTTTTTCTTTTAATATGGATTGGATTGCATTTTTTAATTCCTTTCCGATATCCGATTCAGTAATTTAGGCCAGGATCAGACCAATACCGATACTGAATATCGGATAGGCGCATCCCTATCTGCAACTGAGAGTAAGCAATACACAGTGGGTGCCATAAACTATGGAATCAGGGGTCCAGCTCACCAGTGGCTTAAAAGTTATCTTAACAACCGACAGCAGTTTATTCAAATTAATGGTCAAAAATCTGAGTTAAAAAATGTAATATGTGGAGTTCTACAAGGGTCCATTTTAGGACTATTATTGTTTATTTTCAAGTCAATTCAAGTCACGTTTATTTATATAGCACATTTAAAAACAATAAAGGTTGACCAAAGTGCTGCACATAAACAGGGTAAAAAGGGAAAAATAAATAAATAAATACGTTAAAAACAACACAATTGGAAGTCAGCAATCGTCTAATAGGATGTTAGGTTGGAGCCAAATCCTAAGGAAAAGAGAAGTGTCTTTAATAAGGATTTAAACGAATCTGGGCTGAGCGAATATGGAAAGGAAGATTATTCCAAAGGCTTGGTGCTGTCGCTGCATTTTGTTCATTAATGACCTCTGACCTCTGTGAAGTATCCCAAATAGTACAGTTTTTGTTGTTTGCAGATGATATGAACATTTTTCATTCTGGAAACAATTTGTCAGACATTAGCATAAGTATAAGTTCAGAAATGGTAAAAATGAAGAAGTGGTTTGACAAAACTAAATTATGTTTAAATTGGGAAAAACAAAATATATGATTTTTGGTACTAGTAAAAAGAATGAAAATGTGAGAGTAGCTATTAAAGGTACTGATATTGAAAAAGTTATTTTAGACGACAAATTAAACTGGAAAGCTCACATAAATTACATTAAGAGTAAAGTTTGTAAAAGTATTGGGGTCTCGTATAAAGTTAAGGAAGTTTTAGATTATTTTTCTTTACATATGCTGTACAATTCCCTGATACTTTCATATTTTGGATACTGCACAGACGTCTGGGGTAATACTTATCATAATAGTTCAAGTTCAATTTATTTTTGCTTGGGTCACACAAAACAAATGATCCATTGTAAATTCACAGCTAACAATTTGTAAGTGAGACCAAAAACAGGCAGAAGCAAAAGTTTATATGCCGAACTCAAAATTTACATTCATTTACAAGTTACAAGTAGTTTTTTTTAAAGAAAAGTAAATACACACACAAAGGTTTTGCGAACTTAATCCTCAAAAAACAAACAAACAAACAAACAAACAAAAGACATAATACACACAAAACCTCTGTTTTTGTCACAGAAAAAAGCATTAAGGATCATTAATTTGGAATGATACAGAGAACACTCTAATACTCTGTTTTTCAAGTCTAGACTGTTAAAATTTAAAGACTTAGTTAATTTAAAATTTTTGATTTTTATGTGGAAAGCTAAACAGAAAATGTTACCTATAGCTGTACAAAATGTATTCACTTTTGTATCTAATGAAGACGGCCATAGCAGGCAGTTTGTTTTAAAACTGCTTTTGCACGCGCCGCACTCAAACAGATGTGTGTGTTCCTATATGGAGTTAAGCTGTGGAACACCTTGGATTTAAATTTAAGTGTTGTACCAGTGTTTGGAAATTCAAGAAAATTTAAAAGGAAATTTTTTTTTTATATTATTACTGTATACCTCATATTTTGATAGGGTAAGGATTGGGTTTGATACATTCATAAACCAGCTGCTTTTCTTTCAGCAAGTTTGAAAAGGGACAGTTACAAGATTTTTTCTTCTTCCTGTTTTTTCGTTCATGGGGAAAAATGCATGTTTAATTTGTTATTTGATTTTTTTTTTTGCATTCTCTTCTTTTCTTTTTGTTTAAGAGGAAAACAAATAGAAAAAGAGAGAAAAAGCAAGTGACAAACTGTTGTATCATGACATGACATGAACAAAATAAAGAAATGAAGAAACATGTAAATTATAATGGGATCTAAAGCAGCACACAGGAGCTGAACAGCAAATCAAACAGTGAGAATTTACTTTAGCCACTTAGCCAGTTTCCACTGTGACATGTGACACAGCACACCTGACAGGTAAGCTGAGGCTGCTCCTTTCAAGCATTTAGAGCAGCAACATTTTAGAGACGCAGCCGTCCCCTCAGTCAGCTTTAGTTATGAGTCCTTATTATTGTCATGATCCTGGGCCGGTGGCCCAGTGTGCATTGTTTTTTTGTCATGCCTAAGGATTTTGGTTTGTCTGGTGTTTAGTTGTTGTGTTTGAGTTTCTTTTGTGCAGTTCCGTTTTATTTCAGGTTATAGTTGTTTATGATTGTTTAGGATTTTGTTATCTTAGTCTTTTGTTTAGTTATTGGTGTTTGTTTTCCTGTTGCCCTCACGTTGCCCTTCCCGTGGTCTGTGTTCAGGTGTTTGTTATCCTACGGTGTCACGTCTGTATGTTTTGCTTTCCGTGGCCCCTGTTCTGTTATCATTCTTATGTATGTTTTGTCCTCTTTGTCTCCTGCCTTATGTGTGGTTTGATGTCCCTGTGTTTAGAGTTTGTCATGGTCTGGTTTTTTCCCTCGTGTTAAGTTTGCGTTTGCATTGTGTTTTTGCCACTTTCTGTTTTATTTTAACGATCTTGTGTTTTTTTTGTGCTTTGTATTCAGTTTTGCTTCCCCTTTTGTCTCGTCTGATTACGTTCAGCTTTGCCCCTCACCTGTTGCCTGTTTCCCGATTACCTTGTGTGTTTATTTAAGTGCTCAGTCTGTGTCTGTCCCTTGTCGCGTTGTTGTTGGTTTTCCCTGCTGTGTGCGTTATGTTCGCGCTACGTCCATGTTTAATGCTACGTCCATGTTTGTGCTGTCTAGCCTTTAAATTAAAAGATTTAAGTTAAGCTCTCTGCCTGAGTCCTGCACTGGGGTCCTCTGCCACGCTTGCCACAGCAGCACTTGACAACATCCTTATAGCTGTTCAACACTGTGCCCACAACAGTTTGGAGATTTTTTTTTTAATATTGCATTTTTCAGTAGTTAGAATGAGCTTGTTTTTGAATTACAGACACTGAGGAAAATTAGAGGGTACATTAACTGGTTTATTACCTTGTATATATGTGGTTTTAATGCTTGTAAATCTTAACACTGACATAATTTTTTCTGTTGTATGTTACAATTTTAAAAAAAAGTGGAAATAGATCTAATTAAAATATTTTTTTTAATTAACTAATTCTGATGCACGTGTTGTTCTAAAGTTCACAAATATTAAGAACATAAAAAGCATGTGAACTGCTAAGTTTCACTGTCACTGTAAATTACATGTGATGTTTTATATTTGTGTGTCAGAGGAAGTAAATGAAGAAGAAGACAGAGAGAAGACTCTTTATCAGCTTTTATTAACAAATCCAGCATTGCTGAGCTGTGGGCCAAGCACAGCGAAGTAAGATGTGCTGTGGCTCCATCTTAAGGCCGTTCCCCCTCATTGCAACATCAGAAATCTAAGGTGGTTTACATTTATTACAGCGTTATTTTTCAGGAGGACAGAAGATGAACAGTGACGCCTGAGCTCAGTTTTGTAAAACATGAGACTCTTTTAGCAACAAGCAAAAGGTAGACAGGTGAAGGGTCATGGCTTAAGAAGAGGTCAGCTTCTACTTGATCTTGATGCCGACGATCCTTGCGTCACCGCTCACATCGAAGTACTTGTACTTGACATCTCCCAGGCGGTTGGGGAAGTTTACCATGGTGCCATCGGGAAGTTTGATGTAAAACTGCTCATTGTTGAAGTTGATGTAAAACTGACATGAGTAAGAAAAGCAAGAGGGAGAAAAAGAGAGAAGGAAAAGACATTTATCTTTAAGTTAAAGGGACAGTTTGGATTCTTTGAAGTGAGTCTGTATGAGATATTTCTGCTATTAGACTGCTGCACATTGCTGCCCCCAATTGTGCACGTGTGCACCCACAAGGAAGTCTTATGCCCACTGCATTTTGAAGGGTCTTGCTAGTTTACCTTACTACAAAGCATCCCTTTGCTCTCCTCAAAGCCTCTGAATCCTTTGACAAAAAAAAAGGCTGAGTTTACACCCCAGAACACAGGAGCTGTTGGTCTGCTGCTGACTCCACACTGGAGTCTTACAGGCTTAGCTGGGTTCTGAATTAAATCAGCAGTCATTTAATCAGGCAGTGGAAGAAAATGACTCTGTGTGTTCTGTGAAGCTAAATGACTGTTCTTGTTAAAGTAGTAGCCGTGGACCTTTGTGGAGAGCATAGACTATAACTGCTTCAGCTCCCAATTGGAAAGGGCTGCCTGAAGGCAAGAAAACAGGAAAAACCTTCCAACCAAAAAAGTTTCATTTGATATTTTGCTGCTGATTCTGTCCCCAGCAGATTGCAGTTTCGTGCTGTTACACCTGCCTGCGTCCTCCCAGGTGGGGCCGCACACACAGCTATCTACAGATAATACACTGACTACAGATAAAGCACTTCATGCAAGTCCATTTCTAAGAAAGGAAACCATCCCTTTAATTTCATTATTACACAACTGAAAGAATGAATGAAGCTGTGGTTTCGACAGAAAATACTCCTCTGCAAATATCAGGGGCTATCTTTCTCAGCAGCCATTAAGTTTTATGAGGCTATAAAGTGCTTCGTGTATACCTGTTGACCTAGCAGTGTTACACCACAGATACCAAACCCATTAATTACGCCCTTATGGGCAAAGAAATTGTAACAGCTTGAATATGCAGTACTTTGCCAAGGGGGTGTTGTACTTTATTTTAATATTTGTTAAAATATTATCTGTCTTAGTTAACTTTATTATCTAACTGATATAGAATATGGAGACATAGTGAGCTCATACGAGCTTTCATTTACATTGTGAAACTGGCACTGCTGAGTCGGTTCAGTGACCTTTGTTCTTCGTGTTCTCGAGCAGCATGTTTCAGCATTTGCCATTATCTTAATCTGGTTGTGTGCATGTGTGTAAAAGTCTCACTTCTTAAACCATTCAAACCTCTTCAAAGTGCATTGTATGCTGATGATTAAATATGCTGCACTGAACAGTTTTCAGATTGCCGTGCCGTTTTCCTTCATACTGTACCAACAAACCTTGCATTCTTCTCCACGAGCGAATGGGAAGTTCCCGTCTTGCATCTCATCGCCCCAGCATCCCCCGGACAAAGAGTTGTAGGCGATGGTGTTGCTGCTAAACCGGGGGTTCAAGTGAATTGCGATGTTGTCAGCATCATGACCGATGTTGATGGCAAAACTGCAAATGAAACGGGAAGAAGGGAAGAAGTGGATGAAACATGACCTTGGCTCACTTCCTTCTGACCGATAACTAAATCTGCACGTCTGACAGCTGACTTACCTCTCACTGTTCTCTGTAGGCTTGATGCGGATCTTCAACTCATTACCCATCTTGACTGACATATCCTTGACTTTCTGTAAATGAAAGTGAAATAATTATATTTAATTCACTTCTTGGGGGAGAGAACAAGTTTTACATGATGCAAAACATAAGCTTCTGGCTTCAGTACTCTGGCTCATTCTTCCACAATAAAAAAAAAAAAAACCTCCCTTATAGACGTGTGTGTATAGATCTGGTATACTATTTTCAGTCAGCTCATATTAAATTTTAGGAACTATCTACAGGACGGTTTGAGACGGTGGA
>VUQJ01021789.1:10530-22678 GCA_015108635.1 Andinoacara biseriatus | reverse complement strand
TCGGCAGAAGCTGGAGAAGGAAACACACTACTGTCGTCTGTCTCACGATTTTCCTGTTTCTTTTCAGGATATAATCTGTTGGCAGCCCACTCGCTAGGGGCCTGTTACACATACTTAACTAACCCACTCTTGATCCTGATAATTTAGTAAACTATAGGCCAATCTCAAACCTCCCATTTATTTCTAAAGTCCTGGAAAAGGTTGTTGCAATGCATTTCCATGATCATCTTAGCTGCAATAATCTCTATGAAAAATTCCAATCCGGTTTTCGTATTGCCCATAGTACAGAAACAGCACTTGTGAGAGTCAAGAATGACCCGTTGATGGCAGCGGACAATGGTTTTCCCTCTGTTCTCATTCTTCTCGACCTATCTGCAGCATTCGACACGGTCGACCATGACATCCTATTACACAGGCTTCAGCACACCATCGGATTTTCTGGCCCAGCCCTTGACTGGTTTAGATCCTACCTCACAAATCGATCTGAACGCATTGCATTGGGCGGTGCCATATCGGAACGTCATAATGTCACCTGTGGGGTGCCCCAGGGATCTGTGCTTGGTCCAGTTCTGTTTAATCTGTATCTGCTTCCTCTTGGTCAAATCATCAGTAAACATGGTGTTTTGTTCCGCTTGCTATGCTGATGACACGCAGCTATATCTCAAAGCCTCAGCTGCTGAGCCTCCTCTATCTGCATCGACGTCATCCCTGTCTTTATTGTCGCCAAGGCTTGTCAAATGTCTGGAGGAGATTAAGAGATGGATGGATGACAATTTTCTTCAGCTTAACAGTTCTAAAACAGAAGCAATCATGATTGGTACTCTTCACCAGATCAAATCATCACCCATCATTAGTAGATCTTTCCTTGGACATAATATTCCTCTCTCCTCATCAGTTACCAATCTTGGTGTTATGATGGATCCCCAACTTAGTTTGGAACCCCATATAAATCATCTCTGTAAAATTTCATAGTACCACCTCTGCAATATTGCAAAACTTCGCCCTGTTTTAACTCTCCATGATGGAGAGAAATTGGTCCATTTGTTTCATCCAGACTGGACTATTGTAATGCACTTTTTATTGGTACCCCCAACAAGTCTCTTCAAAAACTCCAGTATATCCAAAACTCTGCAGCCCGGATTTTGAAGGGAGTCCGCAAATGTGAACATATCACACCAACTCGTCACTCTCTCCATTGGCTCCCTGTCTCCTCCAGGATTGACTATAATGTTGCACTCCTCACGCATCAATGCATTCATGGTAATGCTCCTCTGTACCTTAAAGAACTTCTCTCTCCAAAATGTACTGCACGCTCCTCCAGATCGGCTCACACAAACTCTCTTAGCATACCCAGGTCTAATCTACGGACCATGGGAGATCGGGCTTTCTGTGTGGCTGCCCCTCATTTATGGAATTCACTCCCATCTGAACTAAGAGCGCCACAAACTCTGGGCATTTTTAGAAAGGGCCTAAAGACTTTTAATCTCTACATCTAACTTTGTTTTATCTGTAACTTGGTTTATTATTTTGATAGTAATTATTATCCTGTGTATTTTACACTTTAACTGTTTGCTGTAATGTTTCTTGTTTTGTAGCACTTTGAGGTTTTTTCTTAAAAACGTAAAGTGTGTTATAAATTAAAGGTATTATTATTATTATTATTTTACAAGTGAAAATGGATGGTTCTCCTTTGTTCTTTATCCAGACAAAGGGTTATGTGATTTATAAAGAATGTTGTTTCATAGCTGCTGTTTATTTTTTTTTGTTCAGTATTTGGTAATGTGCATCTGGCGTTTCAGTTCTTCAGGCTTATGAATGGTTTGCAACTTGTGCTTAACCCTCAGAATTTCCCCTGAGGTCTTGTTTTTATGAAAAATGATATTGATATGCCTACCTCCTGCACTGAGCGACACATTGTGAAGGGGTTTTCTTTACCATCAAAAGGATCCTGCAATCATCTACCACTATTGTCTTTTGTTTATCTCTCGCTGAAGTCTTTTTCTACTGATCAGCTCACCAGTGTTTTTTTCTGTTTCTGATTGTATCAAAGTCTTGATTCTTCCTGTGCTAATATTCCTGCTCTCTTTCTCGTGGATGTGCTTTGTTTTCAAAGTCGAAGGATGGCCCACATCATTTTACACATTATCCGCACCATAAAGTGCTGGAACGCTCCACAGTTATTTCTGCTGTGAGGCCTCAGTCTCGTCTTGAATGTTTTACAAACACATTTGTAAATGTTGTTCTATTTGTTTTGGTCAGTTAAACAAATTTGATCTGATTTCTATGAATTCAGCTTCTTTATAGCCCCTGAATCCTGATATCTCATTGCCCCAGTAATCTAAAAAGAATTTGACCACCATATAGCTCTCTGCTTTAAAAAAAAAAAAGGTCAGATTTTCTTTTCTTCATACATAACTTAATGCATTAACCAGAAAACCCTGAAAGCAGGATCCTCATTAAAAATCTTTCCAAACATCCTCAGCAGAATCATAATAGTGCCCTCACTTGACTATAAAGGCTCCATAATTAAGAGACATCATTTTGTATTCAGAAAAGCACTGACGCACATGAACAAGTTCATCAGGTCCTTTTTTTCCCCGTGTCATGATGCCCGTGGTCGCAGGCTTTAATCAATCCAGCACACCGAGCAATGTGGAAGCTGTCGGCTTACTACGAGGAGCCTGAGAACCCCTCACTGTGCTCCTGTTCGACAATTATTAATTTCCTCCGGCATGTTGTGGATCCTGTTGCTTCCCAATTTGGTGATTTTCAGATTAAAAGACATCCTTTAAAGGTTTTTGTTTTTACCTCTTTCTGCAGCTGCTGTCATTCATACTTTAATTTACAAAAAATAATTAAATTCTAAATAAATTCTCACGTTGAGATTACAGTGCCAGGTTTAATTAAAACACCTGTGGCTGATAATGGAGAACATGTACACTCAGTTGTAATAAAATGTACCAGGTTGGTGTGAGGTTGAGAGCGAGCCCTACAGTGGCACTGTGGATGAGCCAAAGGGGACGGGGTCAACCCACTTCAACAATGGCCCCATACAGCAGCTGTTCTTTTAGCTAGCCGACACACTTTTTGTCCTTTATGTTTTCTGTCACTTATTTTCCTCAACGTTCTGGCCTGTAGCCTCTAAAGCGCAACTTCCGCTAGCTCTTTTCGGTCTCTGAGTGAGCTTTGCAGGAGCCTCTTCCTTTACCATGTGGGGTGTCTGTGCCCTCTCTCTTCCGATTTCCAAGGAAAAGCCACTCGCAATCAGGAGCCGGCTCCCACACTGACTGGAAATGCAAACGTTTCTCTGACACGTTAAACCAAAAGTAACAAGCTTGTTTTGAAACTTTAAGACATAGAAAGTACAAATACTTGTGTAAAAATGTAGGGAGTAAAAGTATAAAGTAGTGAGAAAAATAAATACTGAAGTAAAGTACAAATACCTGAAGAATCGACTACAGAAACTGTCATGGTCTGGGCTCCTTTGGACCCCGTGTTTTTGTGTTTCGGGGTTTTCATTGTGGGGTTTGGTTCTGCTTTGTTTTGTAGTTCCTTGTGTTTCCAGTGTCGGGTCTGTGTCTCTGTTCCCTGTTGTGACTTCCTGTTTTATTTTGATAGTCACCTGGTCCCTGTCTGTTGTATTCAGTTTTGCTTCCCTTTGGTCTCGTCAAGTAATTTGTATCACCTGTGTTTCCACTCCCCTCCTTAGCCCTTTTGTTATTTAAGTCCTGTGTTTTCTGTGCCTGTTGTTGCGTCGTCGTCTAACATTATTTATGTTCACGTCCGTGTCTGGTGTCCTGCATTGAGGTCCTCAGTCCTGCCTGCCACACAGCCGTTGCATGACAGTAACATAGTATTTGTACTTTGTTACTTCCCATCTCTGTTCCCTAGGAATACTTCTGGCGACGGAGAATGCGGGTAAGGGTTAGAGTGAGTCACATAAAGGTGCAGCCAGTCATTTTTGAGGTTATTTAATTAAAAAAAAGATACTGTACTCTGTGCTGTAAATATACATAGAATACTGTATAATTACATCTTTCAAAAAAACTGATGCAGTCTCATAAACTTAGTTCATTAAAAAATAGATGGAAGCGGGTCTCTCCTGTTCCCCCCAAACATATGTGAATACAATGACTGGAAATGAAATTTTCATTGCAACATATTGTCTTTTTTCAAATAGTTTACATAGAGGTGGAAGTACACAGAACTCTTCGGTTTTTGTGTGCTGTGGAGAGACATACCTGCAACTTCAGACTCAAGATATGAAACCTCTGTTCATCATACGATGTCCACTTTACCAAAGTCAGGGCTCTAGCAGATGTGAACCTCCATAAACATGCTCATTATACTCGATATTCTCACAGTTGCTTACGGTCAGCAGTTTAGACATGTGGCCCTCCTTTCTGTGGACAGCTGATCATAAGATAACATTATTTTAGCTAATGTTAGGCTCGAGTATCCTAAAAATGACACTTTCCTTCTGATAAAACATTCTCACATCTTACGATGTTCAGAGTCCAACAAAGTCAGTTTGACTTACACTGACGAACAGCAGCTAACAGAGGCAATTTCATTTCAATTTGATGTAATTAAATCGGCAGGATAGGATTATACAGCTGAATTAGGAGGGAGAAGAAAACAGATCTCAACTGAATACAATCTGCAATCTGTTGCAGTTCTGCCAAACATTACATATTGGGAGTTTAAAGAGACAGTATTAAAGATGGCCAGAGTTACAGTTTTACGCTGACAAAACCCTCCCCATTTATCTGGCCTTGGGATCGGCACTAGGAGTACACTGGTGTGTTGCTCGATGTGGCTGTACTGTGGTGGTGTATAGAGTAAAACCAAAGCCAACCAGACAGTATGGTGCTGGGTCGATGGAGAGGCAGAGCAATGCGAAGTGGGCAAATCCTGAGTTACCTACACAGCCAGAGAAATGTCTGCTAGTGACCAACCATCAGCTACAAATGATGTATGATAAGCAAATCTCTAGATACATTAATGGGAAGTGTAAGCCGTCATGTGGATGAAGACATCTGTACTACAAATAACTTTTCAAGATTTAGGGCTGAATTATGCTTCTGCATCAGACCTACTACGTAACCTGAAACGCCCTCTGAAGGCTGTGTCGTAACCTATGATGTAACCTGGTGTGCACCCCTCAACTAGACGTTGGGTTGATGCAGCCCGCAAGGTTTGTGATTACCGTGTAGAGGGGATTATTTGTTATGTAAAGACCCGATGCAGAAGCATAATTCAGGCCTTAGTTTTCATGCCTCATGTAAGAAATTAAGCTATCTCGTGTTTTTGCTTTCCTCAACTTCTGTAAGTATAATTCAGCTTGATAAAGCCACCATCCCCTATCTGAATTGGTTCCTTAACTGTTACACTCTTTATTTTGCTGTATACTTTTGATAACTTAGTGCAGGGATGTTCAAATCCAGGTCTCAAGGTCCGGTGTCCCGCAGGTTTTAGATGTGTCTCTGCTTCAACACACCTGAGTCAAATATAGAAGTCATTAGCAGGACTCTGGAGAACTTGACTGCATAGTGAGGAGGTAATTCAGCCATTTGATTCAGGTATATTGGATCAGAGACACATCTAAAACCTGCAGGACACCGGACCTCGAGGCCTGGATTTGAGGATCCCTGACTTAGTGTGTATTTTCAGTCATGTTAAAAGCCAAAAGCCATTTAACGCATCAGAACATACGAGTGGAAAGAGCCATACCATTTTTTTCCAATGCATATAAATATAGGTAGGCGTTAATATATTTATGTATTCATCCACCTATCTGACTATCAAACCCTTATCTGCCCCCCACAGCCTCTTCACTCAGCCCCCATGTCGTTTCTAATCTGAATGAATCCGATTTTCTCTCTATAACTGAAACCTCCGCGATTTAACTTTTCTTCCATTTCTGCCCTGCTGGCTCTTTGTTCTGTCTTCTGCTTTTCCCGGCAGTCAAACTTGATCATCACTTCACTGCAAATCTTTTCTTCATCATTTACACTCACGTCCATTTCAGCTTTCCTCTGACTGTCCGTCCTGCTCTTCACATTATCTTGGTAAGATCTTTTTACCCATTACTGATTAATTTTCACACCCCATCTCACTCTTTTGCGTCTCATTCGGATCTTACTGTTTTTTTAACCACTTACTCTAACCATTTTTCCTTGTCCTTCACTTTTATTTCTTTGCTTCTGTATCCAACTTTGAAATCCTTCACATCCTCCTTCTCACTCTTATTACATTTCTTGAATCTCTTACCAGTTTGGTAATGTTCACTCTATATCAGTGATTTCTTACAATAATGCTAAAAAAAAAGAAATTCAGAAAAGTAAATAAAAGTTTGTTCTAACCGAACATGGTTTTTGCATTTTTGTGTAAATTTATTTAAATCCTGAAATTTCCCGATGGAGAGGATAGATGCTTTATGGAAATTTTCTATTCATCCTCAGCTTTCTGCAGTTAGAGAGCAGATTATTGGATCCAACAAAAAGAAGAATCCCCTCAAAAATCTGCACAGTCATATCTTAAGACTTATTTCACAGCCTTTGCTTATTTAATCCTTTTTGCCATGCCAGCCTGTGGGTTGCTTGGACAATTTTTTAAAAATATATTTTTATTACAAGATGTGAATCAGTCGTAATGTATCTTAAAAACGAGACCCTACCCTGACACTCTCTGCTGCCTGTTGACTGATTTCTAAGACCCTGTCACACTGATGCTAAGAATCCTGCAGAAGGCTGCGGCGGACTATAGATGAGCAATCTACAGAAATTTATGGCAGATGGGAAGTATAAACAATCAATAGCATGCACATTGCATGCACTGCATGATCTGAGGGTGTGTGACACGTACAGAATGCATGCAGATTACAGAAAATTCTGTGGTGAGGTGGCAGACGTGTATGCAGATAGCAGGCATTTGTGGAGAGTTGACATGTTTAATGCATGCAGATGGCAGCGGATGGCTGTGTTGGTAGGATGTACTGATGTCGGATGTGAACACGGCATCCCCTCCACATCCCCACCAAAAATCATCGCAGATGGTTGCAGATGGTTGCAGATGGTTACATTATTCACCACTTTCAGCCAATGTGTGCATTGCAGACTGAATATGAACTCAACAAATGCTCATCACGCATCTGCAACAGTCCACCACGTTCGCAGTGGACAAGGCAGCAACTAACGTTTGAAAACTCATTCTGCGGACACTGGTGGACATCTGCAGAGCAGCCATCCATCCATTTTTTTTAACACTTATCCAGGGCTGGGTCATGGGGGCAGCAGTAGAACGAGAGAAGTCCAGGCCTCCCTCTTCCCAGCCACCTCCACCAGCTCATCCAGGGGGACCCCAAGGCATTCCCAGGCCAGCCGAGAGATATAATCTCTCTAGTGTATCCTGGGTCTTCCCTGGGCCTCCTTCGAGTAGGACATACCCGGAAGACCTTACCCAAGAGACGTCCAGGAGGCATCCTAGTCAGATGCTCAAACCACCTCAACTGGCTCCTTTTGATGTGGAAGAGCAGCGGCTCTACTTTGAGCACCTCCCGAATGGCTGTGCTTCTCTCTAAGGGAGAGGCCAGCCACCCTTTGGGGTATTCACGATATTTTTCTTTTGGTCACTACCCAAAGCTCATGACCATAGGTGAAGGTAGGAATGTAGATCGACCAGTAAATCACCTGCTTCACTTTTACGCTCAGCTCCCTCTTCACCACGGCAGACCAGTGCAGCATCCACATCGCTGCAGAAGCAGCCCCAATCCCTCTGTCAATCTCCCATTACTTTCTCCTGTCATACATGAATAAAACCATGAAATACTAGAACTCCTTGACCTGGGGCAGCAACTCGTCCCTGAGCTGGAGTGGGCACTCCACCCTTTTCCGGCTGAGGACCATGGCCTCAGACTTAGAGGTGTTGATTCTCATGCCAGCCACTTCGCACTTGGCTGCGAACTGTTCCACTGCGAGCTGGAGGCCACCACCTGATGAAGCCAACAGGACCGCATCATCCACAAAGAGCAGAGATGAGATTCTGAGGCCACCAAGGAAGGAGAAGCCTTCCACCACTTGGCTAAACCTAGAAATTCTGTCCATAAAAATTCTGAACAGAATTGGTGACACATGGCAGCCCCAGTGAAGTCCAGCACCCACAGTCCAACTTATTGCCGGCAATATGGACCAAGCACTCGCTGCGGTTGTACAGGGACCCAATGGCCTGTAACAACGGGCAAGACACCATATCTCATTGTACATCCTGTATAATGACAATAAAGGAATTCAATACTATTCTATGTAATCCCGCAGCACCTCTCACAGGATACCTCGAGGAACTTAGTCGAATGCCTTCTCCAAGTCCACAAAACACATGTAGCTAGCTTGGAAGAAAAACAAATACTGACATATCTTCAGATAGTATTTTGATAGTGACATCATTGCGAGCAAGAACAATGAGTTTATTCAGCTAGCAGATAAAGCTGTGACCATGCTGGAAGCAAGTCTCAGCGATGTGGTGAGCAGAGACCCTTAAAAAGTGAAGAACATTTAGCAACATAAATCGAATACAGGCAAAGTACCTCCCACTAGCAACACACAGTGGGCGTAAAACCCCCAAAAAACTTTTCTCAACTTCAAGAAGGAATTAACTACTGGGGAGAGCCCAGGACATTGTTGATTGACACTTGATCTGGCAGTAAATTTGCATTTTCTAGACTTGAGCCTCTTTGGTAGCGACCAACTGTCACCTTCAAACAGTGCATGATGAATAACTCAGTGTGGATGCACCTTTACTCATCAAAGCTCCCAGGGTTAGTTTTTTTGCTGGTAAATTATCAGCTAACATTACAACATCACTTCATCTTTTCTTCATTTTACATACATCTTGCGTGTTAAATCCTCAGACTTGCTGAAAATCTATAAGTTTATAGATTTTCATAAGGCTTCTATTTATTTATTTTTAAAATAAAATTTTTATGACCTTTAAATTCAGTTTTCAGACACTATTGAGGTGTCAAACATACTTCAGGTTTTAGGTACAGTTCATGGTTTGGGTTAAAAACATAGACTTGATATAAAAACTGGATAAAAACATAGACATTAGCTGCAAAGAAGTCAGATTGTATTGAAGTCTGTGGGAAAAAAAGCTCTATATCTTACTCTGTTTATTACTTCTGTAAACACATTTTCTAATGACTTCATGGCATCAATTTACTTTTAAGTGTTAACTACAAAATCTATTGTAATCTATTTGGGGGAAAGGGGCATTAAAGAAGGATATGTGAAAATTTCTACCATGCAAGTGCACAGTATCCTTTTAAATTTTTTTTTTAGTCACATGAGCTGCTTCTTATATTTGGTTTTGTGCCAACGAGATGGAAAAGCCAAAAACTCTCAGCTTGAGGCTTCACAACGGGAATTTTAACCATGTTAAAATCTCAAAAATGCCATAAAGTGTAATCTGAGGGGAAAAACCCCTCTAAGCATGGGAAGATACACCGTTTTTAGTGTTTGTGTTACGCATAAAAAGAACAGTTTCCAGGCTTTCAGCTGCTCTGTCATGTTATGAACTATGTGGCTATTGTAATTATACACTTCAACATTGTTAAGATTCAATGAATATTCACATCAGTGTGTGTGAGTACGTGCATGAATGAAAATCCATGCTTCTACATGGTGGGATTACGTGCCTGTGGATAATTGGTCCATACCTAAGACAACATTACAGAGATAAGTGCAGCTGTGATGTGTTGCCTATTTTTTCATCCACTCATTGTTTGTTTTCACCTCCTTCCTTCCTTTCTTTTTTTCATTTTTCATTTTCATTTTCTGTGCGTCCACCTCTGCAGCAGCTCATCTTTGACACGTCAGGTCCGTCAAATTTACTTTGTGCAATGAAAGTCATCGCAGTTCACCTGGCAAACACATCAGGTGTCAGCATAGAGGTCCGGTGGAGAATTAGCTGTGTGTGAATAAACATTGGTGTTGCAAACAAAAGGGAAGCTGAGGCATCTGCAGACCTCGTTACCGCAATTAGTTTCCACATGCAGAAAGCAAACAAAATCAACATTGTAATTAACATAATTAACAATATATATGTTTTGTTTTTTATTCTTTTTTTTTTAATACAACAGTAGAACAAAAAGAGAACAGCAAGTGCAAAAATGCAAAATGTGAAAAACTAGAGAATCAGTCTTCTGAGTTTTTTTGGGGCAAAGTTTTGTGACAAACTCATTCATGTCTAATTGGTTTGTGACAGACTTTTCACGGGCCAAAATGATTAAATTTCTTTTTCTCTTGTGAAGCATGGTGCCGGGAAATGGCTTAGGACTCTTGATAGTGCAGAAAAGGAACTCTCACAGGACGCAGAAGACACACTAATTACATGTGCTGTGACACAGTTTAAGGAGTTCAGGAAAAGCATCCTTGTATTCCTGCAGGTTGACACACAGAGCTGAGTCGGGTCTGTTTATTCAAATCCTCAAAATATCCTGAGAAAGAGAAGCTGCTTGTGCAGTTTATTTGGCATCAGCATGGAGAACTTTGTCATTGCAGTGAGAAAACACCACTGGAACCCTGGTGGCTTCACCCTGAGCATGTGTCTGTCACATGCTCAGAGTAATGGTGCTAGTCTGTGAGTTAAACACCTCATCCAGCACTGATTCTGACAGTTTTGGTATATGACAGTCTTCATAATTTGCCACATTCTCCTTTTTTATCTCAACATTTAAACTGTTAAAATGTTTCTGTTTGGGTTTCAGTGGAGATCCATCTGAGAGCTGGTGCAATACATTTTCAGACCAACAAAAATGGGATAACTATTTTTATATTACATTTGTAAACCAGAGTTGCATACATAATTTACACATAACAATGAAACATTATGACATTAGAAAATGTCTATAAAAGCCAGCGTGAACAAAAGGGTTTCCATGATTTCACTGTTACTGGATGTTTCCCAGTCTTTTGGGACATTTGTTCTCAGGTGCAGTCTTCGCTGCCTTTCTTCACAGCTGTTCGGACTGTAGATGTTTATCCTACAATGTGGGACATTTTCTCTGTATTCGGGGTGGGTGATAAGGGATTGATGAAACCCGGTCCCCCCGGTCACAGTCACTGTTTACATATCCATGCAGTCTTATCTGTTAATGTGACGTTTCAGTAGAAACATCCATTGATGAGATTTTCTTCATATGGTCTGGTTCTGAAGCATATTTAATAAATTTTTTAAACTTTGTAAATACTAATGATTATAATCTAAAGTTTACTATCGACTATAATGCTATTAGCGTGCATTTTTTTAGACATTATGGTCTATAGGAGTGGCAATCGACTCGGTACTAATCCCTTCTGTAAGAGCGCGGACAGGAATACTATCCTACATGGACAATCTTTCCATCCCTCTACTCTCAAAAATTTTTTACCACTGTCTCAGTTTAATCGTATGCGATGTATTTGTAGTTCCAATGAGGATTTCCAATCACAATCAGACAACTTAGAGCTTCGCTTTAGGGCAAGACAATAAAACCAGACTGGATTGCAAAAGCATGAGAACGTAATATTAAATATTTTGCAATCGGAATTTTTAAGTAATATTAAACCCAAAAGGTGGAGAAATACCAAAATCTCTTGAGAAATATGATCTTAAAAAAAAAACACTGGCATATCATTAACTCAGATCCTTCTCTCAAATGCTTTCACACACTTCCTCGAATGGTCTATAAAAGACCTCCTAATTTAAAAAAAACTTTCTTGTCCGATCTTGTCTTCCGATTTCAAAACCCAGCCACTTCCTAAATGAGATTCAATCAAACAATTACCGTTGCGGACATTGTACACACTGTAATTTCACCCATAACACAAAAGTTTTTCACCATCCCCGGTCAGGAAAACCTTTTACGATTAAAGGTGTCATAACATGTCAAACTAGTAATGATATTTACATGCTTAAATGCCTGTACGGTTTGGCATATGTCGGGAAAACTACAAGACCTCTAAAAACAAGAATTTCAGAGCATCGCTCTAATATTTGTAACCATGATTCAAAAAGTTCTGTTGCCAGGCACATTACGCAAGCTACACACGTCTCTGTCCTTTACTACTGTGGCATCGAAGCCATTAAACCAACATGTCATGGCGAAACG
>VUQJ01021783.1:3851-14227 GCA_015108635.1 Andinoacara biseriatus | reverse complement strand
TTAAAAAAGAAAAAAATTTTAAAATTTTTTTTTAATTTTTTATTAAAAAAAAAAAAAAAAGAGATCTGAAACTATTTGATAAATGACTTGTTTTTTCCCTTTTTTTTAAAAAGTAGAAATGTTGGCCAACACTGTGATTACAGCTTCCCCAGTGAGAGGATCCTTAAGAAGATCCAGAAATGGGTTATGTTAATTATTGTAGCACTGTCCATCTGCATTTAGTCAGCTAAACAACTGGAGGTAAACCATATAAAGTCATAACATTTGGCTCCACTGTACTGTAGCTAATAACCAAATAATCTAAAAGATGTATTGGTGATGTATAAAAGTGAAGCCAGTGTGGCAGTACTAGTTGTTGCAAAAATACTTCTGGTGATATAGAAGTCTTTGACCTCTAAACTATTTCCCGATGAGGCTATGGGGTGTGGTTTCACAGTCGGATCCACCGTCACTTGTCAAAACATTGAAACAGGACGGTCTCTGTGGTGTCCAGACAGAGTTCACGCAGGGACCGCAATGACCCTTCCATCACATCACATCTGGTAACTGGAGGTATGGTTACCCTCAGTGATGTGTTTCAAAGAGCGCATGACGTATTCAGTGATGCAACCTAGAAAACAGCGTGTTAAAAAAAAAAATTGTCATTTAACGTGTAGTCCTTAATTCAAGGTTTTTTCTGAGATAAATTATGACTCTTAATTTTATATAAAACCTGCTAAAATATGGGGTTTCATGTTCTCTTTAAGTGCCAAGTCTGTATATGGACTTTACACCATTTGTAAAGTAAACTTAAACCTAGTCCTAACTATGCTTATCTTAGCAAGGCACCATCATGTGAATGTACACATGACAGCTTGTTGGTTCCTAATTTTTGGGGTCTCCATGTTCCTTTTGGCTGAAAATTCAAACACAATTAAGTCCAAAATTTCCCCCCCAAAAAATCACTGGGATCAGCAGGTTCCGGTGCAGACGGTTTATTAGGGATATTAGTTACACAAAACACAGACAAAAACCAAAACACAGACAGTAACATAGTTCAGACAGAGACACACACACACAGAAGAAGAGAGAAACACAGAGAAATATACAGAAATAGGAAGAGGAGGAGAGGAAAGAGAAGAGCAAAAGTTAGAGAGAGAGAAACAGAGCGGGCCAACATTTATATCTTAAAGATGGTAACTGCCCTCTTCCCTTTGACCCCTCCTAATTTACATAAATTCTCAACCCCTGAAAATTGAGCCCAAACCAATCACCGGTTGAGGCTCTGCCCACTCGTGTCCCACTTGGGCTAAAGAAACAAACATCACCAGGGTACCTCAATGAGTTACAACAGCGCTGGCAGGGGTCATAATGAAGGATCTTCTTTCAATTAAAACCTCTGCTAATCTACGTTACAAAAACACAGGTGGGTCTGCAGAACTCCACTTTTGGAGCCTGTCTGTCATAAGATTTCCTAAAATACAACATGAGGTTACAAAGGTCATGTGAAACACAAATGTTCTTGCATCCCACCAAGGCCTTAAGAACATGTTGGCATCAGATACAACAGGCCTTACCTTTACCCAAGTAACATTAAAGCCTACAGTGTTCACTAATTCAGAGTGTGTGTGTGTGTGTGTGTGTGTGTGTGAGCCTACTATACTTTAATACATGATATAGAAATGGTGACAGTGAATATCAGTATAAAGGTGATTTAAAAAATAAAATCTCCAACAGGCTCATTGGTGAGTTCAAAACTGACATACAACACTACATTTACTACAAGATAGTCTAACCTGGCTTAAATATTACTTTGGACTTTGAACTCCTTGTTGCCATCAACGTAGCTTACAATACACAGGCAGGAACCCTGTTCATTGTAACTCCAGTTACTCTTAATCATGGTTAGGGGTGGTCATTATTTTTTTATTCCAAAATTAGTAAGTAGGATACGAGGCTTTCAATGTGTCAATTACTGCTGATGCCAAGTGTAGGTCAAGACAGTCGAGTTGGAGTATACCTAAACACAGGGGAAGATCCTACCTGAAACACCTGAATGACTCAACAGCAACATGGCCAATCAGACAGCAGGAAAACATGCACAGGTGTAGAACATCTGAGCTTTCCAATCAAGGCCAAGGGGATTGTCCACCAGTAAATCATGGTTGGCGTCGTCCTGCTAAATAGATTTTAAAAGATGCCAGAGTGAGTGCTTACTTACCTGAGCGGCCCACCCGTGTACAGTCTATTGCTATGTTTCCATTACTACCTACTGAGCGCAGCTTGACTCAACTCCGCACGGTTTGCAGACATTTCCATTAGTACCTGGTACCAGGTACTTTTTTAGTACCCACTAAGCCAGGGTTCCAAGCGATACAAGACGGTCCGAAAATGTGACGTCGAAGAACAACATGATACTGACTGGCCAGGGAGTGTCGCCACTAGCGGAGTCATGGCAGCGACTCTTTCACCAGAATCAACCGTGCCATTTTTAAAACTCAACAATGAGAAACTGGAGGCACACAAACCAACACCATGTTTGAAAGAGGAGGTCCCCGAGCTAATTGCTGCTCACAGGTACCATCGCACAACACAGCAGTGTAGACAAAGCTAACACACATTTAGTCACATACAAATTACATCACAAGACTTCTGCCCATGTTGCTATAGTGAGTCCACCCACACTGAGGTGGTCCTCAGTATTGCCCAGCCCTAACTACTGGTATGAGGCACTTTTGATAGTCAATCAGTAGGAATGCAGCGTGATTCAATTGGGCTGTTGTGGAAACAAAACAAACCCACATGGAAAACATGCTAGTAAAAAATGTGAGATTCTAACAAAGTAGAAAATCTCATGAGCTAACTGCAGCAGACACGAGTGAGTGATGTGGCCTCCGTCTGTTTTTGTGACTAAAAGATGTAGCATGAAATGAAACGTCAATCTCATGAAATAAGCCTCTTCAGTCGTTCTAGTGACGTTCTTGTAATGTCAGCAGAGCGGGCCTAATTGTAAATATGAACTTATTTTTTCCGACTAGGGAAGGTGAATGCAACGCTCAATATGATCAGTGCTGTTTTTGGCCCACTTTCCTCACACATTAGTAGGAGGCTGATGTGAATCTGGCATTTGTCTGACAGTATGACGTGAGCATGATAAGATAATCACATCCAGTTCATCTCTGTTCTGCTGTTCTTATGGTGGTGATCAGTATCAGCCTTAAAAATTCCTGTTACGGTGTCCGTGGTATTGTGTAAGTCTTTCCATCAGTGTGTGTCAGACAGGTGTTAAAGGAGGGCCTTCCTCCACACAGCTCCACCTGTCTTCTCGGTGTTTGATGTTGAGGGAAAAAGTGCTCTGAGATCATCGGTCAGGGCCAGTTCCTCCTTGGATCTTGGCCCAGCCTGCCAGGGATTGTGATGTCAGAGGGAGAGTAGAGCTACGGGTTTACACAAGTACCAGCACCGAAGCTGAGCCAAGTTTTCCAACAGTTCATCCTGTAGTGCTGAGTGACTGCTCAGGTGTGCACCTGTACAGAGTATTCGCACACCGTGGGCTTTCGTTAGTGGTGTGTGTGTTAGCGTTTGTGCTGAGTAGAGAAACAGTTTACCCTGCATGTTTTTGTTTTGGCTCTGCTTGGTTTGTCTGCCATGAGTCATGAGTTAAAAGGCCAAACTGTGTAGTGGAATATCTGCTGTCAGAAGTGGTTCAACCCGCTGTACTAGAATCAGCCAGGCAGCCTCTCAGTGTCTGTTTTCATGGTCTCCTTTTACCGGTTGTGTGTTTTCGTGTCAGTTTGTGTCTAAATACTGCATTTAGAGGGGCTAATCACAGCCTGTATGTAAAAGATGGCTGTAACCACTGTGATGTCACCAGTTGGTTTCTGGAGTTTGTATTTTCGTATTCAGTGTTTTGGTTGCTGCCATGTTGGTATTTGGACAAGAGTGCAGTTATCATCTAATGCTAGCAAGCTTCATTCCCAAGCTGTTTCCATAACCTGTACAGATGCATTATAAACACACATCTGCTGTTAGGAGCTAAGTAACAGACTAATATTGGACAGTCTGTGCTGCACAGCAAGTCGTGCTGTTTGACAGATAATCCCAGAGTGCTTTAAACAGCACCAACACAGTCGAGGTCTAGTTCAGCGGCTGGAATTAGCAGCAGTGTCAGCACACCTGTGAGAGTAGCCGCACCTCAACTATATCCAAATTAATACACTTAAGGTAAATACACTTATTTTAAATATACTGTCAGTAAAATTCAGTTGCTGCTAACCCTGGACCTTCTTGTACTTGTTCTTCCCCACTGGCTGGATCACTGGCTGCTGTTTTCTCAGACAATAAGTGTAATAAAACATTTTGCATAAGTATTGCAGAGTTTGGAAATGTAAAAAATTTTCATTAATTTTTTGTTTCTGTTTTTCCTTTATCTTTCTTTCCCTAAACGCCATCTTATCTCATCTGCCCCATACTCTTCACCTTGTGTCCCCCCCCCCGGCTTGTCTGGAGAAGAGGTTGTAGTGGAGTATAATTACGAAGCGCTCCATGATGACGAGCTGACTCTGCGACTGGGTGACATCATCAAGAATGTGCGCTGCATAGAGGAGGATGGCTGGATGGAGGGGGACCTCAACGGGAAAAGGGGCCTCTTTCCCGACAACTTTGTTAAGGTGAGCGATGCATTAGCTCATGCTAATTTCAGAATAATACTCTTGGTCATTCCTATTAACTGGCTCGTATCAGATTGCAGCCGGTTAACTTGTTTTCCTGTGTGGAGCTGACCATGCATTTGCTCTGAGGTTTTAAATGCTGTTGTCTGTTGTTGCACCATTAGTGATAATCCTGTTGAAGCTGGGAGCATTATCAGACCACAGCAGTCTGCAGCTGAGGCTGCTGTACAGAAGTATAATTTCTATGATTTAATATTCATTTGATCAATTGCCTGAATGTTTCACGTGAAAGAATAGAAAGCGTGTGATTAGTGAAATCCCGATGCCAAGTTATATTTGTATTTTGGAAAAGCAGAGCCTTCTTGTTGGAAGTAAATGAACCTGCAGACTTGAAGAGGTCATTTGACCTTGTATCATTTTGATGGAGTATTTCAGGGACTGTAGGTGATTCAAGTTAAAAAAATCAATAAAAAGTCCAGCCCTTTTCAGTGTGTATTTGAAAGCACCTCTGTTCTCTACTTTGTGTCACTGCCCTTGGTCCTCCAAAGAACTGATAACACTGAACTGAAAGCACAAGTTAGTGGTTTTATACTAACAGCGCAGTACTCAACTAATCATTTGTAATACAAAAGTTCCTTTTCTTTAAAAAAAAAGCAAAAAAAAAAACAAGACTAGTTATAAAAGTACTTCAGCCTGTCACTGAGCAGTATCTTGCAGTTATTACTCTGCTGAAGAAGCAAATCCAGAGGAGCAGAATCAAGATTAGCGTGCAGACTTCAGCCAACTATGATGACCTTTCTTTGGAAAAGTTATTTCATGCTGCTTTAACAGCGCATTTCACAAAGTCATTGTTAAAGCGTCAACTCCACTTCAGATGTAAACCAACTGATAACACAGTATAACCTGTATATAGGACACATATAGAGAGAGTAAGCACCCCTTTATATCCAAACTATTAGCGATCCAGTTAATTGCTAACGGTTACAGTGGCCTACACTAGCCATCCTGTCAGTCTAAACAGCTGTGCCCCTGCCTTCAAGCATTTTGACCAGTAATTATTCTTAAACTAAATAATACATTTAAAAAATTCACCCACCATATAGTTGCTACTGGGGGTGGGTGCTCTCCACAGAGGCTAGAATTAGTCTATAAAGATACTTTTTAATGCTGCAAAGTTGGACATTTTAATATAATCATCTGATGAGGTTGACTTGCTTTTTGAGACGGCCTTGATTTAGAGGAACTGCAGTTTTTGGCAATCTTGTCAGTTTATCCAATCTCAGCTTGGATACAGTTAGTTTCCAATAGATAATCTTCTATTGTTATTTTGGATAAACTTAGACTGTAAATGATTTAAACTGGGCTCTAAGAGAGAGTTAAAATTAGCTACTTAATGATAGTGGTCAACAATTAGCCATGGAATTTGGATGGAGTTGCTGATAATTGCCACAGCCGTGTATTAGCTGTGGTTTTAAGCAAGCTTGCTCACAGTCATCACTTTTTTTTTTTTTAAATATTACTTATTCATGCAGTTGAGACAGCTGACGTCTCAGCTGTGAGCTCTTCTCCCTCTGCACAGCCAATGCCCTGATATGAGTCTCTGCACTGCTGCCCTCTTCTCTTCTCTCCCCAACATCCTACAATCCTGTGGAGTGAGATAGGTAATCTGCTAAGCAGCCTGGCCCCGTCACTGAGCTCAGGTAGTTAATCCTCTAAGGAGCCTGCTGGCTGTTGAACTTTGCTCCTAATTACATAACAGAGGTATGACATGTATTTCTTCTTCCTTGTCCCTTTAATTGGAGTCATATCTGCCTGATCCGGGGGGGCATGAAACTGAGGAAATGGTAAGGAAGCTGGCTAAATGAAAGACCGTTATGATGATAAGAGGATTTTTGTGATTTAATAATTTTGTAAATGGGTCAGGGAGGGCTTGGAGAACTGTGTGTGTGTGTGTGTGTGTGTGTCTGCCTGTGAACAGGCGAGGGATACTGTTGGGTGTGTCTACAACTATTTGTCCTGCTTATGCTGGTTTGAGTTTAATGGTCTGGAAGTGTTTGTGCCTTTTGAATAGTGTGAGCTATTTGACTTTTAATTTTTTCCCCCGTCTTTCAGCTTTATTTACTGTCACAATTTCTTCTCTACCCACAAATATTATACTTGTAGTTTTGAATTCAGCATTCAGCTGCATAACCTGTCAGCAGACTGATTGTTTAAATATGGCATAGAAACACAGAGGTGCACACTTTCACACCGATATTTGGAAAACCCTCCATTTATGTACTGGAGAACATCAGCATGCGTTCACTCTGAATAACTGATGCGGAAGCAGCAGGACTTTATACTGAGTGATCCGACTGACCTGTGTCACTCCCTCGTCCGCGTGTGTTTCGTCTGTACTTGTAAAGAGTGTCAGATGGGGACCTCAAGCAAAATACACAGCCCACCAGTGTAAATGTGTGCCAGTCCAAGGTTTCGAACCAGAATCCTCTCAGTGATTAAACCCTCTTTTTCTCCTCTGGGCCACCATTCTTCCCACTAAGGAAGGACTTCCTTATTTTGATAGACTTAAGCTCCAACTTACACTTTTTTTTTAATTTACTCCAATATTCAGTTTTTGCTACTGCTACTTTTTATACTTTAGCTGCCTGATATCTTTGTAATCTATTTTTAGGCACTGAAAAAAGGCAGTCTTTCATTTTTCAGCATTTACAGTGCATTTTTGGCAGGAAATGGCAAAAGACAAAATATCAACCAAAATGTAGAAAAGGCACATTAGATAAAAGTTGTAAATTGATTTGCATGTCAGTATTATGAGTATTTGATCCTCTACAACCCAGCCAGACTCCTGGTTCCCACAGGCTGTGCCAATTTCAGTCAAATACAGGTACTCCTGATCTCCTTGTGTGTATAAAGCACAGCTGGCTACAGAGTCAGTTTCTTCCATTCCAACCAAGAGCAAAAAGCTGTTAAAGGACATCAGGGACAAGCCTGTAGACCTGTACAAGGATGGAGCGGACTACAAGACCATCAGCAAGAAGCTTGGTGAGAAGGTGAGAGCTGTTAAAACAACTATTCAGAAATCACTTGCCCTCAGTCCGGAGCTCCATGTGTGTTCTTGCCTCATTGGGTGAGGATGACCATGAGAAAGCTGATGGATCAGACCAAAACTACACTGGAGGAGCTTGTTGATGATCTGACAGCTGGGACCACAGTCACCAAGAGAACCATTGTAACACACTATACCATAATGCATTGAAAGTCTGGCAGTTGTCTTCAAGGTCCCTCTGTGGAGTGCTGCAGTCAGATGATCCCACAATTGAGCTCTTTGGTGTCAACTCAACCTGTCGTGTCTGGAGGAAGAGAAATGCCAAGTATGAGCCAAAGAACACCGTCCCCACATTAAAGCACGGAGGTGGAAATGTTATGCTTCAGGGCTGTTGATCTGCTAAGGGTGCAGGATGACTTCATCATAGTGAGGGGTCAATGAACGGGCCATGTACTGTTCAAATCTTGCACATTGCTGTCATTGAGTGGCCTAGTAGCTGCTGTGTGGAGTCCTGAGCAAACCTGGTGACCAACAACAAGAAACATCTTACTGCTGTGCTCACCAACAAGGGTTTCTCCACCAAGTACTAAGTTATGTTTTTCTTGGTGATCAAATACGTTTTTCACTTAATGACATCAACTTATAACTTTTATGTAATGTGTTTTTTCTGTCTTTTTGGTTGATATTCTGTTTTTGTTAAAATGAAACTATCATAAAAATTGGAGACTGTTCATTTCTTTGTAAATGAGCAAACTTGCAGATTCAGCAGTGTCCTTCACATTGGCTATGAATATTTGAACACGTCAGAAATGTTGGATTGATGTTAGCATTTTGGGGGGAGAAACCATTTCACTTGGTCTTAGATGAGAACATTTTGAGCAATGAATTGATCAGCTGACTGCAGACTATATCAGCATGTTTTACACATGAGCAGAGAGAGAGGAGCGTTACTGTAAATGACGAGTAGTTTTCACTTTGCTATTTCTGAGAAGCAGATTGTTCAATGCTTCCTCTGTATGAGTTGGCAAGCGTGCACAGAGAGGGGTCCTTGGATGGCTGAGCGTGTTGGAAGGAGAGGTTTTAATACATTCACTGTATAAACAGTCTAATTAACACCCTGGCTGTGTGAAGAGTGTGGTGTGGTAGTGACGTGTGGTCACGCATTTTAAGCTCTCAGCAGAGATGAGCTGACATATCATTGTGTTCATTTATTTCATTTATCATCTTAGTTTGGTAGACAAACACACACACACACACACACACACACAGCGGGACTTCCTCTTAAGTAGAATAGTAAAGTGAGTGTGTGTGTGTGTGAACCAGGAAGCGCACCATGAACTGGGTCATTGTTCACACACAATTAATCAGCACAGCTTTAAAGTCCTGTCATTAGAAGTGCAGGTCTCCTGTTGGCCCACCAAGCAAGATCCAAACTATTGTGAACAGCGGAGTTGCATTCATTTGTGTGAAATATGGGAAGTTGGAGCAGTCTTGAGTGATAAAAGCTTCAAGGAACTTTAAAAGCGTGATCACGCCTACAAGTCTGAGGGTTTTCTGTGAAAGGCTTTCAGTGAGAGGTCTTTGCAGACAATTTAAAATGCAACCACAGGGCAGCTGTTGTCTTAGGTCAGCAATTCAGCAATAGTTACTCTAGACCAGAGGTCACTAACAGGCAGATTGCAGTCCGTTATCCAGACCGAGAAGCTGTCCCATACAGACCCAGACCTGCAGCCAAAACAGAAGGTTGTGATTTAAAACCTCATGACGCTTCTATTTTAACCAGTGCAGTGATACCACTCAGCCAATGAGGTCTGTGCATTCCAGGCAGGAAACTGCATCTTAATAGCGCAGACAGCTAAGAGTTGGAGGCAAATTACACATTAAAAAAATGATAGAAAAAAAAAAAGGAAGCTGGCGATATTTGTATAGAAAACAAAGGGTGAGCCGGAGAAAGATGAAAAAAATGACAAGTGAGATGTTCTTAAAAGAAGTCACACAGCACTTTAAATGTGTAGGTTCTGAGCCTTTCCAGATGCAACTTGATCATCAAGCAGATGTGGCCCTGAAAGGGCAGTTTTTAAGAAAGGAGCCTTCCACTTTCTGACTCCAAAAGGTCCGTGAGGTCTGAGGAAAGTGCCCTGTACATCTTGACCATGTTTGACTCCACACACAACTGCGAGGCAGCTTTCTCCACAATGCACAATATCAAAACTGAATATCGTTCAAGGCTCACCAATGAGCTCCTCCACATGGAATGACCGTGACTCCATTCAAGTCCAGGACAAGCTAGTACTCAGTTCTCCCACTGAGCAACAAAGTGGGGGGTTGGGGGGGGGGTGAATATAAGAGGGGAAGAAAACCTCTAAAACTGTTCAGTTGTTATGATGTGTTGAGATTTATTATTTGTCAAATTGGTTGAGACTGTTCAGTCGAAATATGAAATAGAAAAAGGGGAAATGCAAGCCCTCCCTTTATTTATATATTTATTTATTTATATACACACACACACACACACACACACACACACACACTCTTCAGTTTGAGAGCGCTAGAAGCCACAGAAGTTGAAACAAAATAAACTAGACACCATGTCTCCATTTTGGTTCAGGTCATTTTCATCCTCCATGTGTTTGTATTGTACTTGAACTTAGTGATGAAGCTGCTCAGTAGCGCCTTGTTTT
>VUQJ01021781.1:1897-14709 GCA_015108635.1 Andinoacara biseriatus | reverse complement strand
CACCCCTCTATGTACACACACACACACACACACACACACACACACACACACACACACACACACACAGAGCTTTATTTCTGCAGTGATCAGAACCATATTTCCCTTTTGCTTCCTAGCCAACTGAATGAATCATTGAGGCCCCCAGAACTGTACCGTAGCGTCTGGGTGGGATTAGACCCCCCCCCCCCAAACCTTGGACTTCCTCCAACAAACCTACACACATACACACACGCGCACACACACACACACTATCCTTTCTTCTCCATTAGAGCTTTAACAGGCCTTCATAGTCTTTTTCTTTTCAGAATCAGTCGGCAGATCAAAGCCCCCCGCCCCCACATACATTTACACACTCCCCGGGCCCCAACCCTGCCCCTCCCCAATCTGTAGCCAGGGTAATAACTCCTCTTCTTTCATATTTCCTTGCGGCTTTGGCGATCATAAAGCAGTCTAAACTGTTTAGTCTTGGCGGCGGGTCCCGGTCTGACTTATGGACCGTGGTGCAACCAGGACTCGTCACATCTCCCTGCAGCGGCGCGGGGTAACGTTTTAGCTGCACGGCTCCCTGTGGGGTGGGAAGCAGCTGAGTCTGGTCCTCAGTGACGGTTTCATTAAAAGGTGAGCGAGTGGGAGGACTAATGGATGGATGATGGTTATGGATGGTTTGTGGTGATTGATGGAAGGATTAGTCGACTGAGTCGTTTGCAGTGTCGGGAACGGCTGCATATTTAAATATGGGTTTTCAGCACTTTGCGCAGGGACGCACCAAACTGACACTGGATCATGCATCAGTCTGAGACTTTCTTCTGAGCAGTTTCACGTAGGAACTATTTTCTCTCAATCTACTTCCACCAACCACAAAACGGCTGAAAGAACCATTCATGTTATTTCATGCTGTCAGGAGCTGATGATGCACACCTCCATCTGCACAGTGATGCAGGTGCAGAAAACAAGGGTTCAGGATTGTTTTTCAGGCCATGACTGAGTTTATTTTAATTATTAATTTATTCAAGAGCAAGTGTCTCTGCAGCTGATAAAACCTCACCGTCCCCGTAAGACCTGCGTGACTCTATCTCCTTAATCTTTGTCTTTTAGAACTCCAGTGGAGACCCAGCAGTGAGCAGCACTGTCAACCCGCTGACCACAAAGAGGTCAAAGGTCAAGACTGAAACTGAGGGTCCCCTGCCCATTTCACCATCATCCCAGGTGAGAAAATGACTCCCCCCACCTTTAAGTGGACTCGCTAACTAGGCTCTAATTGATTTTAAGTAATGAACCAAAACTGCTGCTTACTGAGCAGTGAAAGCTGAAGTCTTTATAATGAATGCACACGTCTGTCCTCTGAAGTGCTGCTCGCTTTATCTCCAGGACCACGGTGGGGGGATCCTGGACCTGAGTGAGGATCTGGATAAAGATGAGTGCAAACAGGAGCCCGAGGCCATATATGAGACCAACTGCCACTGGGAGGGCTGCTCCAAGGAGTACGACACCCAGGACCAGCTCGTCCACGTGAGTCCAAAGCTTGGTGCCGGGATGGCTCATTTATCGAGCAGGGAGAGGCTATAAATTCAGTGATTCCCACAGGATTAGACTGGATTTGTAGTGGTGGATGGGGATGTGTGAGCATTCTTAACTGAGTTCATCAACAAAGATAACGCCAAAGCTTCAGGAAGTGAGCGGGGTCCTTGGTAGGCCCTGTGAGTGTTAATCTGTCCCAACACAGGACACAAGAGCATGTGTTAGCCTAAAGCTAGAGAAATGAGACGGCCGAGGGCTAGCTGGGTGGCTGACCTTTCAAAATAAGAGCAACGGGCTTGTCTATGAATAAAAAAAAATATTCTAAACTGAGCTTTACAATATACCAGGTCAACATGTGGAAACCCCTGAAACTGCTGAACCATGAAAACACACACACACACACACATACTGAAGTGTTTCTGTGTAAAAGTTCAGGTTCCTCCTCGTTAAATCCATCCTGACTGAGTTCACGCAGAAAGCTGCGCAGCGACCGCTAACTTCCTGTTGGGTCCACACGCGCCACGTTAATGAGCTCTCGCCAAATCCAAGCTCGAGCCCTGCAGCTGTGCCCACACAAGCCCAGTGACCCCTGACCCCTAACCTCTCACTCCCAGCAACACCCACAACCCCTGACGCCCAGAGGGCCGGCCATAAATCCACGGTCGTGCCAGCGACTCTGGGGTTATGCCCTCGCCCCCCTTTTCCAGGCAAACCTCTCTTCCTGCTCTCCACTTTCTGACTGGCAGTGAGTCAGCTCGTGGGTCAAGTGCAAAGACCTTCCCCCCAGGAGGTGGACAGGTCGCTCTGGGCTGCTGAAAGTCAGGAGCAGAGTTACCTTTAAGAACTTTTGCTGTAAACTCAGAGCGTTTGTCAGCATTAGAGCGGAGCAGAGGCCCGAGGGCAGCGCCACAGCCTCCTGCAGCTGAAGTATAAGATGCATGGGTGTGATTTCTGACAGCACCTCCCTGAACACATCTGAGGTTTCACATGAGGTTCAGACATCATGAGCAAAAAGAGAACAAACACTCACACACACACCTGTGGGTTCTCTGTGGTTTCTGGTCGACCAGAGTAATCCTGTTTCAAGAGCCTCCAAATTACGGATTCACAGTCGAGTGTAACCTGAAAATAGAGACCTCTGCTTGGGCCACACACTTTTTTCCAGTCCTCCTCTTCCTCCTTCCTCCCAGAATAGACCTCAGTAGAATTGCTAACCGCAGGCCTTTTTTGCTGGTCAAGAAGTGGCCACATAAGTGGAGCATTGTGGGCTTGGATGTCCTCAGGAAATGAGGTGGTTCCTCTGGGTGTGTGGATATTTGCATGCGGTGGACGGGCGAGTGTTTTGAAATGTGTCTGTTCAGAGAAATCATGTTTGACTGCAGCAGAAGCTGTTTAGCCGAACACGCTGCAAAGCGCCGCTGGACTCCAGCATCCCATTCTTCCTTTTCTCCTCATACCTTTGATAGATCAAACCGAATGCAGTCCAATTTCTCTTCACATTCAGAGCAAGTTCGAACATCACACAGGAAACGCTTTCCCTGACTTCCTGATCCATGAGAAGTAAGGAAATGAAGGAAGACTGTCACAAATCCTCTTCCTGATCACTTCTTTTACAAGGAGCCGCTGAAGTTCCTTTTCTGAGAGAAATGTGAACACAAACACAGCCTGAAAAAACACACACTGCCTTTGTAGCTTTTGTCTGCTATTGACAAAGGCACAACAACTGTCAGCTATAATGGATTGCAGAGCGCTGTCAGGGTGTCAAACATGCACAGACACATAGGAGAGGGAGCGCGTTCTGCTGGGAAACAGACAAGAATCGACCGACTCTATTTGAGCATCTGGTTACATTGTTTTCTCCTTTATGGACACACATATGACAGAACTGTGATGACTGACTGGAACTGAATTGTCTCCACAGCACATCAACAACGACCACATCCACGGCGAGAAGAAGGAGTTTGTGTGTCGCTGGGAGGAATGTTCACGGGAGCAGAAGCCCTTCAAGGCGCAGTACATGCTGGTGGTCCACATGAGGCGCCACACGGGGGAGAAGCCGCATAAATGCACAGTAAGACTCATGTCAGAGAACACTGCGGTACCTGCTGACTGCACAAGGCTATATCTCCCATAATGCAAGCTAACCAGTCTTAGAGCCCATGCTAACGGCTGACATCATGTGGTTGGTGACATCATTAAGTTGGATTTAATTTAGTTCCATTTAAATTTATTTAACTCACAGCAGCAGTCGTCTCTTCATATTGGAAATGAGTGAACCTAAAATATTTCAGAGGAAACCCAAAGATCAGCTATGAGCAGCACCCGGCAACAGTGGGGAGGAAGAGCTCCTTTCATGACACACAGCATAGATTATGTATCCAGTTGTTATGTGATGATGTATCAATCCTGTTTCCGAGTCAGTTTTTTTTGTTTTGTTTTGTTTTGTCGTGTTTTTTTTAATAGTCTTAAAATTGTGTTAGTTTTCATTCTGCAGTTCAGTTTTCATCATGTGACATCACCCCATCATGTGACATCACCCCATCATGTGACATCACCCCATTCAAAGTGAATGACAGGCACGAGTGTCTTTTGTCCTCTCTCAGCCCCCAACCAGACTGCCCCTCCCTGAGCCTGGTTCTGCTTGAGGTTTCTTCCTGTTAAAAGGGAGTTTTTCCTTCCCACTGTCACCAAGTGCTGCTCATAGGGGGTCGTTTTGACCGTTTTCTCTTTATATCTTTACAATATAAAGCGCCTTGAGGCGCCTGTTGTGATAAATAAAACTGAATAAACTTGAATTGGATCCATGAAAGAGGAGGAGGAAGCACAGCAGAGGATTTGAGACTAACTGAAGTAAACTCGGGTGCAGTTTGTTGGGTGCAGTTTGTTAGGTGCAGTTTGTTAGGTGCAGGTCTGCAGGCCAGTAAGGGAGTGATGGCCGTACGTCTCCTCTCAGATTCACCAAAGTTGCTACCGAGCCACAGCTGACATCATACAATTCGCCACACTCACTGTAATTTGCTGGTGGACTGATCTGTGTAAAACAAGCGGAGCGACCTTTAACCTTCTCATTAACTTGTTAAACAACTACTTGAAGCTGGGATTTATTCAGCCGCTTTAGCAGCCAAAGAATCTCGGCCCTTTAGCGCTTCACCGTGAAAAAACTGACTTACAGAAAAAGTTGGTGTGATTTTCTTTGTGCGCATCAGCGCTGATGCTTCCTGTGTTTGATAAATCAGGGCTTTGACTGAAGCCTTCGTTTGCTGTGTGAAGATCAAATTGAGGGGCCTGTTTGCTCGGCTTCAAAGCTCGCTCGCTCGTGGGCTCTCATGAATGCATTAAAACAGATGACTTGTGAAGGATCGAGTTAAGAAAGCTGATTGACAGTGGGGGTGTGTAATTAAAATCTGCAGACACGCAGGGGGCCACGGGTCCTTATTAAGACCAAGCTGTACATTCTGCACGCAAATCCCACGTGCATCTTCTCCTAACTCCCCTTTAGTCTTTTCTTTTTAAAGATGAATCTTTGGACTTTTTCATCCCCTTTTTGAGCTGCACTAATTTAATTCTCTTTTAATTTCAGAGCCAATTATGCTCACAATGACTGCTCAGAAGGAATACCAAATTATAGCTTGTACAGTACAAGTGAATACAAAGGCTAAACACAGACTTCTCTTTGTCTCAACAAAGTGCACCAGACAAAGAGCGCTCTCCACCACACCTCACACTTAGTTTGGATATTTCGTGTAATAGCCCTTTTTACCAAAGTGTAGCAGGGCTTTGCTTTTGTGTGGCACGCCACAGTAGGTGGGCAAGAGTCCAAGAGTAGATTACATTTAAAAACTGGAACAAAAAGAGCTTTTCGCTGTTGTTTTTGTTGTGTTCGGCTCTTTTCTCTGGCCAGCTGCAGACTAAACAACAGCACTCAGGCGTCAATCTCTCTGTCTGTCTGCCCCATTGTCCCCGTCTCTCTGCAGTTTGAGGGCTGCTCCAAAGCTTACTCTCGCCTGGAGAACCTCAAGACCCACCTCAGGTCCCACACCGGGGAGAAACCCTACGTGTGTGAGCATGAAGGCTGCAACAAGGCCTTCTCAAATGCCTCCGACCGCGCAAAGCACCAGAACCGCACGCACTCGAATGAGGTATGTTCAGGCACAAACACGGGTCAGCTGATCTGATCTGAGCAGCTGGAACTGCGAATGAAATATTCACATTTTCCACAATAAGAACTGTGTTGAATCCATCTTGGCAGAAACCGTATGTGTGTAAGATCCCGGGCTGTACCAAGCGCTACACGGACCCCAGCTCTCTCAGGAAGCACGTCAAGACGGTCCACGGCCCCGAAGCTCACGTCACCAAGAAACAGCGAAGCGACGCTCCGCCGAGACTGCAGCCGCCCAAAGGCAACGGGGAGAACGAGGCCAGCTCCAAGCATGGGGCGAGAGGCGTGGATGGCAAGGTTGAGGCCAACAGCACCTCCAGAGGAGGGGAAGACTGCCTACAGGTCAAATCCATTAAGACGGAGAACTCTGTGGTGAGTGATACGATGGCTCAAACCGGGGAACGGCGTTTTTGCATTTTTACTAACGCTGCTAGTGAACCGTTTCCTGCTGGCTCTGTTTGCGTCCTCTCACACTCACTCTGGCTGCTGCCTGAACCTGCTTCTCTCTTTCCTTTGAAACCCTCCTAACGGACAGACGTCACTGAGGTGAGCACACGGCCCGTTTCACTCTCTCTTTATTCGTGCATGAGTCCACGATCATCCGTGTTCACGTATTTTCTTGCTCCTTTGCACGAGACAGTCTAACACTGCTGTGAAACTAGATTTTTATGTCCATAAGATCAATATTCAGCTGATGATGAAAGTCATTGTGACATTAATATTGAAAGGCTGGGACTTCTTTAGCATGTGTGCTGCTCACAGAACTTTTCTATTATCCACTTGTTTTCTTAAATAAATCACCCTGTTTTATAATTTAAAGAGTATGGAACTATAGGGCTGCATTAGTTATTTCTAAACACATCACAATCAGAATTTTTTAACTGCGCTAATTATTTAATATTGAAGAATACCTAATGCAGTGCTCTGAACTTGGAACAAGGCTGTGGGTTTTTTTATTTATATAAATGTTTAAATTTCACTTTTTTTTACCATTTTTGTTTTCTTTTTCATTTATACTTATTTGACCTACTAACCTCCTGCTGTGCGATTCCTTACGCTCCTCCAGGCGTATCAGTCCAGTCCTGGTGGCCACTCATCATGTAGCAGCGAGCCGTCGCCTCTCAGCAGCGCCAACAACAACGACAGTGGGGTAGAGATGGCCGTGCACAGCGGGGGCAGCTTCGGGGACCTCAGCGCACAGGACGAGTGCCCCATGGTTGACTCCACTGTTCCCGCTGGGGGACAGCAGGTTGGAATGGGGCTTCAGCTGAGGAAAGCCATGGGTCACGGTGGCGCAGTCACCATCAAGCTGGAAAACATCAAAAAGGAAAGGCTGAAGACGATGAGGGACCCCTGCCCCTGGGTTAACTCTGCGCCACAGCCACCGCAGGGCCAACGCAGCAGCATGAAGCTGCCTCCAATACCTGCAGTTGGTAAGGACTACACGCTGAAGAAACATCTGCCATCTCATTTTAAGGCTTTACTGTCATAGACTGTATATAAATGATGTAACCCCCAGTGGGTTGGTTAGACTCATCTTGAAGGCTCAGCTTTGGCTACACTTTTGAGGCCAAAAGTGACCAGATTTACTTGAATGGGTGGAGCACTAAGCTAATGCTAGCACAAGTAGGGAACATCCAAATACTTCATGGTCTGTCACATAGAAAAATGCTAATTAGTTGTTGTTGTTTCCACCACTAAAGAAAAAAAAATCGCCATCCGTAACTTGAAATTTTGAGTTATTTTCTCAAAATTACGAGTTTTCTTGAAATTTCGAGTTACGTATCTCAGATTTTCATGTTAATAACTCAAAATTTTGGCTCTGAGGAAGAGGTCCTTTCCTTTTTACCCGGAAGCAGATGCCGTCAGGGCATCCGCACTCAAAATGGGATAGTGACAGTATCAGCAAGCTAGCAGTTTCTAGCAAACGTTAGCAAATTGTTGCCATGTTTGTGACTGTCAACGGTCAAAACGTCTTCTAGCAAAAAACAGCTGAATAAAAGGTAAGGAATCAATGTTTTCATGTCAATCTGTTGGACAGCTGATCCCGTCACCCTCTGCTTCCGGTTAACAAGGAAATGATGTACGGATCACGGAGCTTCCTGGTTGGCAGCACTAAGTCAAAATTTTGAGTTATTAATGTAAAAATTTGAGCTACGTAACTCAAAATTTTGAGTTAACAGGTCGAAATTTCAAGCTATGGATGGATTTTTTTTTTTTTTAATGGCGGAAACAAGCTTCCATAAATTAGTGCTCAATAACAGTCGAATTAAAAAAAAAAAGACAATTTCCTTCAGAAATTGAGAAAATTTATCACCAATAAATTATAAAGGTAGAAATTAGCTATGAAGACCAAATCTGATTTTGTATCAGGCTGTAAACATGCTCATTTCTGCTGTAAAGCTGGACAGTTTAATATGGGAGTCTATGGAGATTTACTTACTTTTTGAGACAAGTCTCAAGTGGACATTAGCAGAACTGCACTCTTTTAGTGCTTCAGTGTTGGCTTTATTTCTTAGCCTTGGAGGTTGGGCTTTGTTTACTGTGTAATGAAGACCAAACAATCATACTGAGAAATGCTAACTCTGCAATGTTTACGTTTGATGATATAATAATGTTTCTTTCTGCTAGGATCCCTGCTGGAGAGCTCCAACATGAGTAACTTAAGTGGTTCGTATCCTGCCCAACGCTTGGATGACCTGTCTTCATGCGAAGTGACGCTGCTGAACCAGCTGAATGAGCGCCGTGACAGCACCACCAGCACCATCAGCTCAGCTTACACCCTGAGTCGGCGCTCCTCGGGTATTTCACCCTGCTATTCCAGCCGTCGCTCCAGTGGGACATCCCAGTTTGGCGCTAACCGCCATAACAACATCAGTTCGGCCGACTCCTACGACCCAATCTCCACTGACCTGTCTCGCCGCTCCAGTGAGGCCAGCCACTGTGGAGGCGGAGGTTTCAGTGCAGGAGGTGGAGCAGGCCTTCCAGGTCTTCTCAGTCTTACACCAGCACAGCATTATCGGCTCAAGGCAAAGTACGCTGCAGCCATCGGTGGAGCTCCACCTACTCCTCTTCCCAACATGGAACGAATGAGCCTAAGGACTCGCATGGCACTCTACAGCGAGTCGCAGGAAGGTTCATCACACCCCTTCCATCAGCCACCCTCTGGAACTGTACCGAGGCGGTGCAGTGATATTGGATATGGCACACAGAGCATGATGCCCCACGAAATACCCACCAACTTGCCACGCCGTGCAAGTGACCCAGTGCGCCGTACCACACTTGACCCGCTTTCCTATCCAAAGGTCCAGCGCTATAACAGCATGAGCAGCATAAACCCCATGAATGCACCACCAGCTGCAGAACGCCACCAGACACTGGCTGCGCAGGGCTACACTCGTTCTGATGGAAGCCTGCAACGCTACCCATTTGCCCCCAGGCCACCAAGCATTTCTGAGAATGTAGTCATGGAGAACATGGCAGTAGATGGAATGATGGCTGGGGGTGAGCAGGGTGGAGAGGATGATATGGTGCTTCCAGATGATGTGGTGCAGTACCTCAGGTCACAGAATTCTGACCCCTCTGGTCACAACTCGGGACAAGTCGACTATAATTCCAGCAGTCAGACTCAGGGCTTCCAGACAAACATGGTTCCACCAGCATCATTTTTTGCGCAGAGGAGGATGGCCACAGTGGATGCCATGATGGCTCAGTTCAGTCAGGATATGCAGTCCTGCCAGATGGGTCCTGGTAGCTCCCAGCAGCCTTTCGCAGCACCATCAGACAATATGAACAAGAATAACATGCCGGTGCAGTGGAATGAGGTGAGCTCAGGGACAGTGGACACCACAGCCAAGCTTCCCAAACAACAGCAGCATCCTCTCAGGGGGAACCTAGCTGTTGTACAGCAGAGGCAGATCTTTGGGTCCCACCAGGTGCAAGGTCAGGGCCTGAGCAACAACCAGCAAGTTGTGCCTATGAGTCAGAATATATCTATGCAGGGGTATGCGAACAATTGCAGCCAGAGGTCGATGAGCATCTCCCTCCAGCAGCATCAGCAACAGAGACAATGCAACAACGTCAACTTTAATGACCAAATGAGTCCTCAGCAAGGATTTGGACAAGAAGCAATCCCAAGTTCTATATCTGGAAGCACTAGCATGAGACCTCCGCGCATCAGTATGGCCGATCCAGAGGTGCAGCGTTACAAAGCAAGGACACAGACTGATGTGTATTCTTATCTGAACCAAGTGGATTCTCAGCAGAATTACAACGCTATCTCCCAACAGCAGCACAGTGTCCAAAATGGAGGCAGAGGAATGTTACAACCCAGGCCTCCCGCAGAGCCCAGGTCTACTGCCAGACCACACGCCGGGTCCAGCATGACACAACCGAGCCGATTGCTCAAGTCATCCAATTTGAGCCCCAATCAGGGTAATGACACCTCCGAGGCAAGCCCAAAGAGGCCCAGCGGGTCAGTGGCCCACACCAGCAACTCAGAAATTCCGAACTCTGCTGTGTTCTACACGGGTCAGATTCACATGTTTGAGCCACCTTCTGCCAGCTTTGATGCTCCCATGTCCCCATGTGCCAGCCAGGCTCCTGCCGGCAACAACACTGCTGCAGCCAACATGGCCTCACCGGGAGTCAACCAGGTCTCCAGTAGCACGGTGGATTCTTCCACCACTGGATCTGGGGGCACGGAGCACGCCCAGATCGACTTTGACACCATGCTCGATGACGGGGACCACTCGAGCCTAATGTCAGGCACCCTGAGTCCTGGCCTTCTGCAGAGCCTCTCTCAGAGTTCCTCACGTCTCACCACCCCCCGCAACTCTGTCACCCTCGCGTCCGTACCGGCTGGGATTGGCAACATGGCCATCGGCGACATGAACTCCATGCTCACAGCTTTGGCTGAGGAAAGCAAGTTCCTCAACATGATTAGCTGAGAGCAGTCAAACACCTCGTCATCCATCCATTCTTACCAAGTCTATCAGGAATATAAGGACTACACGAGAAAGCACTGATTGTACAATGCAAAACTGGTCATAAACTTTTTCTACATTGTTCATAGTAATATGCTTATCTTGTAATATTTGTTTCAGATTATATGTTACTTTCAAAAGTTAATAGTAAATATAGATAGGGTTAAGGACCATTTTCTATCATTTGTTAAAAAGCCATAATTTTTAGCTGCAAGTCTATGATAGCCCAGGGTATATAAATGCATCAATTGCCATTCAGTATTTGCCGGCCTTTACAAAGTGGTGCACTGATAGCAGTTCACATAGTGCCTTGCTGAGGACATAAAGAGTGAGAATCTGAGCACGACACGAAAACAGACTCAACAGGAAATGAAGATGTTATGTAGCTCTCAGACCGTTATGTGTAGTTGATACTGCACCTGCTCTGAGATATGTTATACACCTGACGTTTAAACTAGAGCTGTCAAACAAGTTATAAATGATAAATTCATTACAGTCAAATTGACTGCAAATGTTTTCAGGTGATTGTAAAAACAGATCATGGAGGTGGTTCAGGCTCAGCGGGACATTAGCTGCTTCCCTTCGACGCCTCCAACTGGCAGACCTCACACAGGGCGCTCTGATTCGATACTTTAGCTTCTGTGTTTGCTGCACATCTGCAAGCTGCATTTGACCGGCTGCATTTGCAGCTCCTGCTCCGAACGCTGTCTGACTTCATCAGAAAGTGATTCTGCAGTTCACATATGTTCATATATGCACTTAATGTAACGATCCTGCAGCAGAGCTGCTTCTGCTGCCTTGTGCTAAATGTTTAAAATCATTTTTTTAGACTGCGTCACCAACGCGTGTTTCATAAAATCTGATAAATTTGGTGAAGTGTTGGACAGCTCTAGTTTAAAGACGCGATGTGATCCACAGATTTTAAGCGCTCTCTGATCAGGATCTGCGCTCGTGAGGATGTGAAGTGTGATTTCCTCCTTTGCCCTCTGGATCAGACGCTCACTCTCCGCGGTCCCGTCTCACAAGGGTACATGATTGAAAAGGACAAGGATGTGCATCAGTGTTAGTCCATCAGGGCACATGAACCCCTGAGCATCTGATGAGGAGCGCTCTCTGAAAGAATATACAAGTACCTCTGTGTGTTCTCAGTAGAGATCCAACCCTAATTAACACATTCATACCCCCCTCACTGCTCCCCCGCTCTCCCCTGGGTCCTCCATGAACTGCAGAGTCCAGAAAAGGACTTTGAGAATGAAAACGTTTTTTTCTGACAGGATCGTCTGCAAACTCCTGTTTTATTATGTTTGCTCAAATTCTAAGTAGCCTTTCATTTGTTTGTGTGTATGCTACCGTCCACTTTTACTATGCTTGCTGTGTATGTATATAGCTTTTGTACATTTCAAATAAACTATCTCCTCTTTTTTTCTGTCTGAATCCGCTCGCTGCGTCTTTGAATCTGTGAGGCCACGATGAGATCACGCTTATTGTTTTTAAGGCTGCTGTTGGGAAACACGAGACGCCGTCACACATCCGTACATGTGAGCTCATGACGACACAGTTTGTGCACGGACCAAACAGCTACACAAGCCACAAAAACCAAACATTTTAGACAAACCAAACCAGGCCTGCTAGTTTTACAGCAGGGGAGAAGCTCTTTATCTTTTTGCATGAACCTCAAAGAAAAACCCGTCAGCCACAACAGCCTCTGATTCTCACTCCAGCCCGACGTCCTGCTGGGAAATCCTGGATCCTGGCTTTTCTTTGGGTGTCAGTTTGACAAGATGCTCCGAGTCCTGTGGGTTTCAGGGTGGGGCCTCGGTGATATTCTGGTGTATCCCATGGGACCCACTGATCACCTTCACAGCTCTTGTGTGCACGCCCGGATGGGTCAGAGGTGTTTCTGCTGACCTTCCAGGTTCCTCGACTGAAATCAGCCTGACTCAGACACTGCTTTGGTCTGCAGCTAATGTTTTATAGCTCACATGTTTAAATTATAGAAAGGATTAAAGTTTGTATTGTTAGGGGCGTGGCCTCTGGGAATGACGGGAATATTCTAATCAAGGAATCTGAATCTGTAGTTTTCCCGAGCCTCATTTGGCCTCAGCTTCTAAGGGTGCATCAACCAGAGGTCTGTACGCGCCACTTGCAGG
>VUQJ01021778.1:1211-14602 GCA_015108635.1 Andinoacara biseriatus | reverse complement strand
AGTTTACTCATCATACTTTTAAAAGGATCTGTGAATCTGATGCCATGCGAATAACACAGGATGTGTAAGCAGGTTTTTAATGGCATGTCTTCATTAAAAAAAAAAAATCATGATTTGCATTTGGGGAGATGTTCTAGACAGAGAGAAGAAAGCACATCTTAAATAATCCCAGTATTTTTTCAACAGTAATGTTAATGGTAATAATAATACTCAATCACTATTGTCATTCATCATCATCTTTACTGCAAATCATTAAGGTTCACGCTCCAGGAGCTGATTCGTTCAGTGAGTCTGAAAATAGGCTGGAGGCTTTAAGAAAAGCACAGCATCAATAGCAGCGTTTCCCTCAGGGTCTTTCTACCATCCTTTCCTCCCCAAAAACAGAACCCTCATTTCAGCTAAATCAAAAAGAAATATTCAAACCACCCATAGGGAACATGAACACAACACGTAGCCTTTGAGGTAAATCAGGTTTGCCATTTCTGCTCTCTCTTTGTTTCATTGTTTACGTCCTAATGTTCACTGAGAAAATTAGCTGTGTTTATTACAAGTTTTCTTATAAGCAGTGAGAGTGATTGACGTGATTTTTGTCCTTCACAGATATCTTGTCTTCCTGCAACTCAAGAGAGACCTCTATCACGGTCGGCTCCTGTGCAAAACCTCGGATGCGGCCATGCTGGCTGCCTACATCCTTCAAGGTAATGAAAAGTGACAGATGGAAATTACTTGTACCACTCTCTGCTTCTCACTGTGTTCTCAACCTCTGTTTTGCTGTGCCTCATAGTGCACCGTCCTGATAAATACTGCCAGCCAAGCAAATAGATTTTCGGAGGATTTTTCACAAGAACAAAAAATACTCCTCAGAGAGTCCATTAATATTATGCAATACAATTTTCACACTCAAACGGATATCAACTCACAAAAAAATTAAAGGTTATTCAGTACTGTATCATTATTTCCTTAGTTGTGAGGTAATGATGATCTATGATCTATTATAAAGTAGTTGAAGTTACCTGGCATCTTATCATCTTTGCACCATACACACCCACACAGTAAACACACACATCATGCATGGTGTCTCAGTTGGCTTTATAGAGAGCACACTGAGAAGAGGCAGGTCCTTCTGAGGACGACGGCCTGATGAATTAAACATAAGCTGCCTGGTCAGCTCCTCCTTGCAGAGAGACATCAACATCAGGGTCATCTGAGGGAGAACAAAACGACAAGGACCACAAACAAACCTGGCCGTGTTTAGCCTGTCTCCCCTGGCATGTAATTCTAAATTCTATTTGATGTGAATGTCTGTGAATATATTTAAAATTTGACTCTTTTTAATCCTTACTTCAGCTGAGATTGGTGATTACGATCCTGGGAAGCATCCAGAAGGTTATAGCTCCAAGTTCCAGTTCTTTCCTAAACATTCAGAGAAGCTGGAGCGAAGGATTGCAGACATACACAAGACAGAGTTGATGTAAGAACCAAAATATATGACTACTCCTCCACTGACCTGCAGATCCTGCAATTATTCAGTCAAAAGAAACACTAGACTTCCTTTGACATTTATGTAATTGACTGCCTTAATGAGATATCATTGGTTTTGTACTGGCTAGATAGAGAGATTATTGCCTGTCATTTGAGCAGATAGCGGAGAAAAGCACTTAGGTTATGGCTCGCCCTTTATTAGTGACGGGTCCTCGCCACAGCATTAACTGGAAAAGCAGCAGTGAAAGTGATGTGATAGACCGGGTTCATGAAGAGCCACAGGCAAAGAACCAGACCACACTTTAGAGATAGCAGCTGAGCTGATTAAGCCTTTCATTCATTCACTCAAGATGAATGAATGAGCCACTGTGTTATTTTGCATTATTTAGAGGCTGTTTAATAGTTAATACTGTCTGGAAAAAATAGGGGCAAGTAAAACAAACAAAAAATGTTTAAAGATATAGTTTGAGTCATAACAGAGGTAAAATTGTATCAAAAGTCTGCTTTTGCTGCTGTGGTCACAGGACAAACTGGATGAAACACTGCTGCCCACTAGTGGTTTCTCTTTTATTTACTGCCATGTAAGCACAGGGCTGCTCTGAATACTTAGGTTAATGTGACAGCCAGAATAGAAATTCACATAAATAATAAATGTTTTTTTTTTTCAATATGTCTGCTTATGTTTTATTTGCTTCAGTTGATCTTGTGTTAATATCTGATCTTTTGGCTACTATCTATCTTAATCTCTTTCAGGCTCTCTAAATGAATCAATCTCATTAGTGGAAATTAATTTGTTTGTTCCTCTCTTACAAGCCGTTTGCAATTTAGACACTTTGATGTTTAATTTTTAATGTTTATGGTGGACTGACACAGAAAATTGGTCTCTCTTAGCGGACAGACATCTGAAACATCAGAGCGAAATTTCCTGCAGAAAGCCCAGATGCTGGAGACATATGGTGTTGATCCGCATCCGTGCAAGGTTGGGTGTTGTTTTTAAATTACTGCTGTGCAATTTTCAGACAATAAATGTTTTAAACACATTTCTGTCTTCTGTGGGACGCATGGGATAAAACAAATGTCTGATCTATTTCTTAGTTTTATCTAAATATGTGCGTTGAAGTTTTATTTTGAAATTGTTTTGTGTGCTTAAGGATGTGTCTGGGAACCCTGCTTTTCTCGCCTTCACACCGTTTGGTTTTGTGGTGCTTCAGGGGAACAAGAGAGTTCATTTTCTCAAATGGTGAGCCAAATATGAAACATTTGCTCATGCGAGCCAAGTGTGGCACACTCTTTGTAGAAAGACAAACGCTGTTACTGCAGGCCTTGAATTTATCTTATTTGACATATACGCTTTATATGCAGAGTAATCTACATGAAACCAGCATGTGTACAACAGCTGGATGTACAGTCACAGTCAACAGAGTGCCTCCATCTGCCTCTACCTGTGACGAGAGCCGGGGGCTTGCATGTGCACAGATGGCTAATTACAGCAGCTAGACTGTAAACTAGATCAGAAAAGAGCCTGTTACCAGGAGCTTGTACTTGCAGTTGATTTGAACTGAATTGAATTCCAGCAAATGCTTCATTGATTAAATGAAAGTCTATATAACGTGGTGTATTTCTGTCTGCATGCTTTTAAGTCAAGAGATTACGGTTACAATTATACAGCTAGAGTCATTATGCAATATATTTTCAGTATTTACGCTAATGGCTTTGTTTTCTTGCCAGCAGGAGCACTCAGGTTTCCCTCATTCTCCATTTCCTGTCTGCAGGGAATATTAACACTTTTTTGTTTTGACATCCAAAACATAGACCTCTGTGACTGTTTATCTGATCGCAAAAGTGGTTATCATGAATATTTAAAGAGGCTGTGGCTTTGTGTTTGTGCTTGCTGTATGTCTAACTGCTGCTGCACTGTCTCTTGGGCAGGAACGAGGTGACCAAACTCAAGTTTGAAGGCAAGACTTTTCACATATATGCAAATCAGAAGGAGGTGAGAGCATGAATTGTTGGAAAAGCATGTTTCAATGACAGTGTCTATGGAGAGTTTGTTATATTGTCCTGCACGCCCACTTATTTTCAACATGCAGGACAAAAAGATCATCTTGACATACTTTGCACCCACACCAGAGGCATGCAAGCACCTTTGGAAGTGTGGCGTGGAGAATCAAGCTTTCTATAAGTAAGTCATTTAATTCTTCTTTTCACCCTTTCGTCATGATGTAGTTGCTCTGCAGCCCCCAGAGACTGACAGGCAGGGTAGCAGGGTAGTGTCCTTAAAAGCCCTTTCACTACAAAGTTGTTTATCAGTGAGAAAATGAGGTGTGAGCTGCTGCTGACCTTCAGTGAATGACTGTGCACTGGCACGAGACCACAAGCACTTCAGCGCTCTTTCTGAGATATGGCTCCCCTGTCTCTGCTATGACTAATAGTGCACGTATCCTCTGATCTCTCCACAAAAACAAAAAAAAAAGCTCAGTGTGTGTGAGCTCAGAGGCTGGGAGTGATGGTGTAATGAATCAGACTAATGACTCAGGTGTGTGGAGAGGTCAACAGATCGAAGAGAGCAGGAAAGAGGGTCATGAGATGGGTCGAGCTTAGCACACTCACAGATAGAGGAAATATTACGTGACCCTTTCGATGACTGTCTGAAGTGGCTGACTGAGTATCTTTTTATCAGTTTTCCACTTAATAAAATCTTAATGCACTGGGAAGTCTGTGGGAGCAAAAGGGAACACATGATAGAAGCACACATATCCTTTAAAAGCAACATGAAAAATCAAATATTAATGTCTCACTTAGTGTGACAATATAAACATTGTGTTATGTATGGAGCCGTGTTGAGGATGAAGTGCCCAAAGTATAGCGAGATGGCATGCATAATCTGACGAAAGGATATTTGATCCTAGTTTGGGGTTTGTTCTGATATTCAGACAAAGATCACAGGCATTGGCAGTTTAACTGTGCGATCATATTAAGGCCATATTCTTCCAAGAATACATTGGAGATTATCTATACTTTCTTTCTTGCTCTCTTTGTTTGTGATTGTTTTTTTTCCCCCTCTCTTCTTTAATTTTTCCATTAGGCTTGAGAAGTCAAGTCAGGTTCGCACTGTGTCCAGCAGCAACCTATTCTTCAAGGGCAGCCGTTTCCGCTACAGGTAGAGTACACGACAAGGGCAGAAAACCCCCAGCTGGAGTGGAGAGAAGTGTTCCCAGAAGACATGGCCTCCTGGCCTTCTGTGCTTTAAAGTCAGGGTACTTTTGCCTGGAGGAAAGGACTGACAGCTCACAAGACAGAGGACACAGAGGGGGGGAATGAAGGGGACTGATGTCATGACAAGTTTTCTCTTTGTATCTGTTTTAAACCTATAAGACAAAAATTACAAAATTTTAAAATATGGTCACTTTATTAGGTACACCTTGCTAGTACTGGGTTGGACCCCCCCCCCCCCCCCCTTTTTGCTTCACAACTGCCTTAGTTCTACATGGCACAGATTCAGCAAGGTTCTGGGAACATTCCTCAGAGATTTTGGTCCATATTGACATAATAACATCACACGGTTAGTGCAGATTTGTTGGGTGCACATTCATGATGTGACTGTCTCTCGTTCCAGCACATCCCAAAGGCAGTCCTAACTGTTTAAACGATTCTCAGTTAGTAACTAAGGGGCCCAAATTAAAATTTACACCACTGCCACCATGAATACAAGGGTGGATAGAGCCATGTTTTCATGTTGTTTACACTAAATTCTGAAGCTATCGTCTCACTGCTGCAGCAGAAATTGAGTCTCATCAGGCCAGGCGACGTTTTGCCAATCTTCTCTTGTCCAATTTTGATGAGCCTGTGTGAATTGTAGCCTCAGTTTCCTGTTCTTAGATCATAAAACTGGCATTCAGTGTGCTCTTCTGCTGCTGTAGCCCATCTGCTTCAAGGTTTGATGTGTTGTGCATTCAGAGATGCTCTTCTGCACACCTTGGTTGTAACAACTGGTTATTTGAGTTACTGTTGCCTTTCTATCGATTGAAGCAGTCTATCCATTGTCCTCTGAACTCTGCCATCAGCAATACATTTTCACCCAGAGAACTACCGCTCACTGGATATTTTCTTTTTTTACAGACCATTCTCTGTAAACCCTAGAGATGGCTGTGTGGGAAAATCCCAGTAGGTCAGCAGTTTCTGAAATATCCAGACCAGCTCATCTGACACTAACAAGCATGCCACATTCAAAGTCACTTAAATCACCTTTCTTCCTCATTCTGATGCTCTTTTGAACTTCAGCAGGTTGCTGCCATGTGATTGGCTGTTTAACCATGTACCTAATAAAGTGACCAGAGTGTATTTCATTTTATTATTGCTCCTCTCTACATTAGTCTACTCTACATTTATTTATACAGGTTTTCAGATATCCATTTGGGATATTGCTTTCTCTGAGGGTGAATGAAATGTAGTTTCTAATGAAGAATTACATTTGAAATTTGTTAGTGCAACACTGTTTCTGAAAAGACACTTTCTTCTTTTGAAGAATTATTAGTGAAGCTATCACTAATGATAAGGAATATTTTATGGCCATGATAAACTTGAACCTGTCTGCATAAATACAGTTGAAGTAATATGACAAAATAATCATAGATAGCTTCTAGGTGTCAAAAACAAAGATATTGATCCTTAAAATTTAATTTTTTTTCCTAATGGCCAGAAAGGGTGAGACTCCTCAGGTTGCAAAAAAAGTTGATTTGTATAGCAATTTACAGAAAACCCCACTTCTCGTTTGATTTATGACCTTACTAAACATTTATGGACTTATTCACTAGTTTTAAGTCTCATTTAATACAACATCATGTTCATTTTGATGGTCCCATTTAGAGTAAATATGACAGTAGGGATGGGTATGCTTAAAGGCGTGGCTACTTTGAGATCAGCCTCAGTTTCTCAGTAAGAGCCTCTCCTGATTTGTCACATCCAGTTTAAAATAGACAATATGCCAATGCCAAAATACTCAAGTCAGTTAAATGTTGAGTTTAGTGTTAAAGGGCAAACCATGATCATTGTTTTTATATTTTTTGCCAAGAAGTCTGTGTGTGCGCATTTGTCTTACTGGTTGTAATTCAGTTACATATTGCTGAATTCACCAGGACGAATCAATCATGATGCTCATCTACTGTACTCATCCACTGCAGTTAGACCTTTCATAGCATTGGGTGAGACCATGATGGGTGAATGGTTATGTGTGTGTGTGCGTGTGTGCGCGTGCGTATGTGGAACTCATCCTGAGCATCGTCTCTGTGCTTTATAACAGTGGGCGAGTGGCAAAAGAGGTGATGGAGCAGAGTGCCAAAATCAAACGCGAACCTCCAGAAATACACAGGTAGAGTTATGAACTCAGGAGAGGTCAGAATGTTTGATCACAATTTTATTTAATTTCCTCCATTTTCTTAGGAACCAAGCTACTGTAGATGTCTTTATATCAGCAGCGCCTACTGGCCACAGTACCTTCACTCACAGCTCAGTGTGGTGGTGTTTATGCATTCATGTCTGTGTTTGTCTCTGCAGGGCTGGCCTTGTGCCCAGCAGAAGTTGTCCATCCATCACCCACGGTCCTCGGCTCAGCAGTGTACCGCGCACGCGTCGGAGAGCTGTGCACATTTCTATCATGGAGGGTAAGAACTGAGTTTCACCCTAACACCGCAGCAAGCAGCAAGGGTTGAACACTGAGTCAGTAACGCACATAATTTGTAGTTGCATTGCTTGTCAATAAGCAGATGTAATCTCGATCTTATGTGTGAGATCCTACTCTTCTTGAGAAAAAGCACTGCACGCATGCACACTCTTGCATAGACATGATGTAAATAGAGCCATTTGGCACAGTTTGTGCTCGTGGGACAAGCTGCATGTGTGTGCGTCAGTCAGCGTGCCTCACATCAGTGCGGCATTTCAGACATGTGTATGTCTGAGTGCCTGTGTGCATGTTGGGCCAGTGCAGCGGCAGCCAAAGTCACTTATTCAGCCCACCTGCAGACCTTACTGTGCCTGAACAGCTGGTTTCAGTGTTTGGTTAGTGAGATGGACACAGCAGGTGTACACCCCTTCATGGGCCTGGCTTTCAAGTCTATACCACAACTCAGTGGACATTGAAATAAATGGAGGTCAGAAGCAGGTGTAGCGTCTTAGAGGGTCTTTTGCCCTGGGTTCAAGAAAGTCAGCCCCCCCAGTGTGTGCTGACTGGGTGACTTACAGTGGTATTAATACTCCAGCTGAAAATAACCAGGGTCCTTTACTCCATTTATGTCACTGGGTTGGGTGGGGCCAAACCAGCCCAGACCAATGCTAGTGATTGTAGTACTGCTGTAGAAACCCACTCTTTCACTTCAGCACCTAAAGCTGAACCCTTCAGCCTAACACAAAAACAGCCTCTGGCCTGGACTTAAAAGGGACCATAAGAACAGGATAAGCACTCTGCAGAAATGGTGAAGTGTCTGATCCGCATCACCACACGGGTGAACGTCCACCTGCGTATGATCAATCACTGCTACAGGGATGTGAAGGTTCGTGTGCTGAGCCTGGGGCCTCGTATGCTGGGGAAGGCCTTGGGCATCCTGCCCCTCTACCCGGCCTTAACAGGGCCACAGGGGTCTGCCAAGATTACCCCTCTTGCTAGCGCTCCACTGCCCTGCATTCAGCCCAGCAACCCTCCAGGTAAACTGTTCCCAGAGCCAGCCAGGAGTGTACTTTACATGGATGTGCCAAATCTATATTTTAATTCAGTGTCTGCCTCCTCAGTGAGGTGAGAGTCATACAATTCCCGTGGTTGTCTGTGTCTTCCTGGTTATTGGACAGGCTATTTTCAATACTTTGTCTTTGTGTATTTTTGTTTGTTTGTTTGTTTATGAACCTTAAGTCACTATTGTACTATTTCAGGAGTACAGCATATTCATTTGGCGTGTGTGTTTTCTCTAAAAGTTTTATTATGCTGTAGTGTTCAAAATTAAGAGCTCTGAAAATGGCAGATAATACATTTTCTACTCACCAGCTCGCTGCTGTAAGCAGAACACAGAATAAGCTGAGGCAGAGCTACTCTGAGTAAAGATAGCCGCTGACATTCACCCAGCCTTTATGCTGCTTTCTTTTCACTTGACTGGAGTTTGGTGTCAGTTGAGGCTTAGGTGCTGGACATAATCTGTCCTACTTTCCTACAGTTTTTAGAAAGTCCTTTTCATGTTGTGCTTCATCATCAAAAGCTCAATTTTAATCCGTTCTCTTTATAGTGAAGGTGTAATGTTGCTGCTTTGACATTGTGGAGAATGTGATATCGTCAGCAAAGCTCTCAACCGCAGCTCATCTTTACTGATATGTATACTGTAGAGTGCCTCTCTTGTACTGTACTATTTCTTCTACTGCGGAGAGAGCAGTTCCTCTGTGCAGTGCTGTATATCTGGCTTGTCTTTGAACCGCTGCTGAATACCTGTTTGTAACACTATGTTCGTGTTGTTGGTCAAGTAGCAGGTCTGTCTTACTGCATTTTTACATGTCTCCCCAAACCATTACTGACTCACCGCCAAAAAGGTCATGCTGGATGATGTTGCAGGCAGCATAATATTTGCTATGGCATCTTCTGATTCTGTCATGTCTGTCACATGTGCTCACTGTGAATCCCTGGTGCCACTGGAGAACATGCCAGTTCTGGAAACATGGCAGTTGAGTTCGATGGTTCTGGTCTGTGAGCATAGATCCCGCTAAAGGAGGTCGAGACCTCATGCCACCCTCATGGAGTCTGATGGTTTGGTCAGAAACATGCACAATTAGCTTTTGTAGGGCTCTGCCAGTGCTCCTCCTGTTCTTACTCACACAAAGGAGAAAATACCACTCCTGTTGTAGGGTTGAAACCCTTCTACGGCCCTGTCCTTGTGCAAGACCCTACTTTGCTTTTTTCCTTTGCTGTTGAAGGGTATGTACACTACTAGTGCAACTGGCAGCACAGCGAGGAATAAAGAACATTAAAATAATAAAATAGGTAAACTAAAACCAAATATAAATTAAATTAAAAAAGATTACTAGTAGAAGATAGAAATAACTCAAAATGGAGGCACAAAAAAAAAAGCCTGCTGAAAGATGAAAGTGAGCTCACCAATCTGATGGCATCAGAAAGTGTTTGACAGAGTGGGTGCACTGACAGAAAAAGCCCACTCACTGTTGGTTGTCAGCTGAGATTGTGGAATGACCAGCAGAGCCTTGGCTGAGGACCCCAGGTCACGACTGGGGTCGTATGGTGACAGAAGGGCTGAAATATACTTTGGTGCGAGCCTAGTGAGGGCCCTAAAAGTCAACAATCGAATCCTGAAATCAATTCTAAAGTTATTAGGCAAGCAATAAAGGGAAGGCAGAACTGAAGTAATATGATCTCTTTTTTTATGGTTTTAGTAAGAAATCCGGCTGCATTTTGGACCAGCTGTAGTTTGTGTAAACTTACAATAATAATAAATTAAATTGCCGTAATCATACGAAGAGGAGATAAACTCTTGTATAACCATTTCTAGATTTTTTTTTTTTTTTTAGGTAAAATTGAGCTGAATGCACTAGGGCCAGTAACTATTAGCTGAGTCTTGTCCATATTTAGCTGCAATGAAGTTCTATGCCATCTGGGATTTAATATCTTGGATTAAGGCTACAGCTATCAATTATTTTACCAATCAAGCATTCTATCAAGAAAAGCAGGCATATCACCGTTCTCAGAACTGAGGTTTGTCATGTGCTGTGATGCAACATTTCCTGCTGCAGAACACAGACTGATGGTGTAGAAGTTAATAATTAATGTTAATAATTATTCAGTGTCCAAACAGCTCCAGGTCTGTGGCTCGGTTTTACTGGACCTATGAAATTTTTTTTTAAATTATTTTATTTTGAAATATTAATACAACTTAAATATTTTATATTAATATATATTATTTTATATTATTTCACTTTAAATCTGAAAAATACTGTTTCTAAAGCCTATAAATAAATATGGTCTAGTACACCTCATGCCCCCCTTTAGACTCACTTCTGCAGCTGTCAGCAAACTGCCTGATTTAGACATCATATCAGACTAAGTCAACAGTTCATCTGCATACTTTAGTTTCTGCAGCGCCACTGTAGATTTTTGCTGTGAAAAACAAATGGCGGTGGTTGGGAGCAGCTACAAAGTTCTCTTTTCGTCACGTTGCCACTTATTGAACAGGTGGTTTGATATAGGACTTCCGCCAGCTTTTTCCCAGTAAAGGTTTTAATGGTGATTACAGGAACAAGCGCTGCTGATTTGGATGCTAGAAAAATGTTTTGCCAGGATCAGCAGAAAGCAGCAGATCACTCTGCTTCATCAGTCTGCTCTAAAACCTGACTGGAATATTTCAAAGAGCTCATTTCTATTTAAAAAAAGCAATCAAACCTTGGAGAGAAAGGAAGGTTTGGAAAAGGGATAAAATTATCCAAGGAATTAGTGTCTAGAGAGGGCTTTCTCAGAAGAGGTTGTGCAATCTTTAAAAAAAAAAAGAAATAAAGAAAAATAAACGGGGAGAGAAGCAGTCAAAGTGAAGAGTTAATTACAGATAAAATTTGCAGGCTAACAGATTCATAAACTTTATTCGGGAATCTCACAGGGAGAATATCCAAAGCACACAAAGAAGGCTTCATTTTATTAATCACCTCGGTGAGATTCTCCAAAGATATCGTGTTAAAGAAGTCAAAGTAAACAGTAGTTTTGGGAGTCTCCATATTATCTTGAGCTATAAATCTTAAATGTTAGTTCTGATGCTGTTGATTCTACTGATTAAAAAAGCTTAAAAATCCCTCACATTTCTCTGGAGAGGGGCCCATACTAGCACTTGGTGGAACCTCTCAAGGATTCTTTATTGCCAGTCACATCACATTTACATGCAATGTAATTAAATTTATGTCCTCAGGTCCCAGTGTTGCCCTTAAAGAAGAATAAATATAAATAAAAAGTAACAATAATATAAAAGAAAAATATACATACTCACACACATAAACACAAACACATATATACATTCATCCATACCCATACACACATACATAACTGAATAAATATAAACAATATTAGATAGATAGATAGATACTTTATTGATCCCGCAAGGGATGATTTCCTAAAGCGTTCTTTATGGCAGCGAGGTTGAATGAGTCTGAGGGAGAAGGAGCTCTGCTGCCTCAGCAGTGTGGAGTAGAGTGGGTGAGATGGGTTGTCCATAATGGAGAGCAGTTTGTTCAGTGACCTTCTGTCCCTCACTGACTCAAACGTCTCCAAATTCTGCCCGATGATGGTTCCAGCTTTGTGAATCAGTTTGTTGATCCTGCTGGCATCTCTGGCATCTCAATAACAATTTGAGATGGAATCAAGACAGTATCAGTGCCACGGCAGTGATAATTGTGCAATGACAGCAGCATGAGTGTGTGGAAGGATTGATGGAGTGAGAGCAGTGCAGCTACACAGCCCCATCAGAGTTCAACAGTCTTCAGCTATAGGGAAGAAGCTGTTCTACAATCTGGTGGTCCTTCTCTTAATGCTCCTCAGCCTTTTACCTGAGGGGAGTGGAACAAAAGGTGTGTGTACTGAGTGTGTGGGGTCCTTCAGGATGCAGGTGGCCCCTTTCCTGCATCTGTAGTGTAAATGTCAGTGGTGATGGAGAAGCTGACTCCAGCAGTCCTCTGTCTTCATCACCCTCTGACACATTGCAAAGTGTCATTGAGTTGTGTCAGTTCTTTTCAATAAGCTCTGAAAAAATACTGTGTTTTAGATAAAGTTCCTCACAAAAGCTCTTATCATGTCAAGGTGCGCTGTTGAGCTGGAGTGCAAACAAGTTATTTATGATTGTGTCAATATCATAACATCAGTACTGTACAAGTGACTTTAAGTCACTTATATGTAAAATGTGTTTAATATTTCTTATTTAATGTCCTTTCTCTTCTTTTTCTCCCTCTTTGAACTCCTCCACAGGTCTGGAGTCCTTGCGTGACAGTGCCCACTCTACACCGGTGCGTTCAGTGTCCCACGGAGAATCCTTTATACCACGCTCCCGGAGCCAGGTCGCAGATGCCAGTGAAGGGATGGCGGTCATCTCAGACGAGGCCTACAGCCCCTCTGACAGCGTTCTGCCCACACCGGTGGCCGAGCACAGCATGGAACTAGCTGCGTCGCGCCAAATCAATGGAGCGCCTTGCAGCATTGAGGAGGAGAAGGAATCGGAGGCGGGCACCCCTAAGCACGGGGAGCGGGGAGATTTTGGTGTGGACGGTAGATCTGCACAGGAGGGCGCGGGGGGCGACTCAGCCCTCAGCGAGGTAGAACAGGTGAATAAGTTTGTCTTAAGTGTCCTCCGTTTGCTCCTTGTGACCATTGGACTCCTCTTTGTGTTGCTCCTCCTCCTCATCATCCTCACCGAGTCAGACCTTGACATTGCATTTTTAAGTGATATCCGCCAGACCCCCGAATTTGAGCAGTTCCATTACGAATACTTTTGTCCCCTCAGGCGGTGGTTTGCCTGCAAGCTCCGCTGGGTGGGCGGGTTGCTCATTAACAAGTGAGAGTGAGGTCGTAGAGTCCGTAAGCCTGTTCGGGGGTCTGACAAGACGGTTAGGACTCCGGAGTGATGGAGGGCAGCCTCGTCCCAACCATGAACCCTGCTTCTCTCATCCTCCTCCTGCAGACATACAGCTTGGACCACTCCTGGTAACACCGGGCCAGGATCTCTCTCCCCCTCCTCCACATTCAGTTGCCCCTACCCACCCAACCACCTCCTCGTTTCGCTTACGTTCTTTGTTTTTTTTGTTTTTTTCCTTTTCTTTTTTTTCTACAAAAGCCAGGACACTTTTTTTCTGCAATTTTTTTTTTTTTATTTCAATTTTTTTTAGGTTTTTTTTTT
>VUQJ01021777.1:23025-37109 GCA_015108635.1 Andinoacara biseriatus | reverse complement strand
TTTGTGGTGTTATATATATATATATATATATATATATATATATATATATATATATATAATGTGTGTGTATATATATACATATATATATACATATATATATATATATATATATATAATGTGTGTGTGTGTGTGTATGTCAGTTTTTATAGGAAAAAATCAAATAATCCCACTAGAATATATTTAATGTATTTTTATTTTTTGTAATTTTGCCTCTGTATGTCAGAGCTGTGTATAATAATACCTTTGTTTAAAAAAAGCTGAGGTTGAAATCACTTCAATCACATCTTAATTGTTTGATTTAAAATCCACTTTGGTGGTGTACACAGGCAAAATTACAAAAACTGTCCAACAATGTTGGCAGAAAATGAAATATTTCTCCCAGAAAATTATTGCAATCACACATGTTTTGTTATGCACATGTTCACTTCCTTGGTGTAAATAATGTTGTTTCAAGCATGTGATGCTCGTTTAAACGCACCTGTGGCAAGTAACAAGTACGACAATATAAAAATCACACCTGAAACCAGATGAAAAGGAGAGAAGTTGACGCAATCGTTGCATTGTGTGTCTGTGTGTGCCACACTAAGCATGGAGAACAGAAAGAGCAGAAGAGAACTGTCAGAGGACAGAGGAAAATATAAACAATCTCAATGTTTAAAAGTCCATCTCCAGAGATCTTGATGTTCCTTTGACCGCAGTGTTCAACATAATCAAGGAGATTACAGGCCACTGCACTGTAGATAACCTCCCTGGACGTGGACGGAAGAGAAAAACTGATAAAGGTTGCAGTGCAAGATAGTCTGGATGGTGGAAAAGCAGCTCCAATCAAGTCCTAAAGAAATTCAAACTGTCCTGCAGGCTCAGGGTGCAGCAGCGCAAACTATCCATCCACATTTGAATGAAAGGAAACGCTGTGGCAGGAGACCCAGGAGGACCCCACTGCTCACACAGAGACATAAAATAGGTAGACTTCAGTTTGCCAAAATGTACATGAGTAAGCCAAAATCCTTCTGGGACAAGGTCTTGAGGAGAGATGAGACCACAATAGAGCTTTTTCAGTAAAGCACGTCATTCCGATGTTTACTGAAAACAGAACGAGGCCCACAAAGAAAAGAACACAACACCTACAGTCAAATATGGAGGTTCAAAGATGTTTTGCTGCCTCTGGCACTGGATTCCTTGACTGTGTGCAAGGCATCATGAAATCTGAAGATTGCCAAAGGATTTTCACAATGCCAGAAAGCTGGGTTTGCGTCCAAGGTCACGGGTCTTCCAGCAGGACAATGTCCCCAAACATACTTAAAAAAGCACAAAGAAATGGATGAAAACAGTGTCGGAGAGTTCTGGAGTGGCCAGCAATGAGTCTGGATCTAAATCCCACTGAACACCTGTGGAGAGATCTTAAAATTACTGTTGGGAGAAGGCCCCCTTCAAATAAAAGAGACCTGGAGCTGTTTGCAAAAGAAGAGCGCTCCAAAATTCCAGTTGAGAGGCGTAAGAAGCTTGTTGATGGTTATAGGAAGCGATTGATTTCAGTTTTTTTTTCCAAAGGGTGTTTCTACCAAATATTAAGTTGAAGGTGCCACTAATTTTGTCCGGACCATTTCAGGAGTTTTGCGTAGAATTGTATGAATTTTGGCTTTTATTTCTCTGTTTTTTTGTGTTGTTCCAATACACACAAAGGAAATGAACATGTGCATAACAAAACATGTATGATTGCAATAATTTTCTGGGAGAAATACTTGCCAACACTTTGGGCCATGACTGTACTTATGGACCAAGAAGATGAAGATGAAGGCCAGTGAAGGCCAGATGAAGGCCAGTGAAGGCCAGATGAAGGCCAGTTTCAGCAGTTAAGTCTGTTTTCCCCTCCCATGTTATCTTTTGGCTAATAAAAAACTCTGATATGTGATATACCACATGATCTGTCACGTCGTCAAGGTGCAACAAACCGTCCCTGCTGCGGCATAGCTGGCAAGCACAGAGAAATATTTGACTCTGTGTGCCAGATGATGCTGCGCCCAAACCGGCTAAAATACTTTTAGGATAATCAGGAGGTTCTTGGAAGATTTTCCTGCTTGGCTACACAAAGTCTGAGAGCTTGTACAGAGGTAAGAAATAAAACTATGATGCCTGCACCTGAAATATTTAGCAATTCTGGCTACTTTTTTTAAAAATGGATTTTCAAGCCCTGGATTATTGCAGGACCTAAACAGGTCCAGATTATTTGTTTATTGTTCAGTTCAGTGTTTTGCCCTTTGTGTCTTAATTTGACAGCCAACAGACCTGGAACGATCAGGTCTTTGGTGAAAACGGGATTTCATGCATTAAAGAAGACTTTGACGGGCTGCTGCCCGAACAAACGGATGTGGTTTCAGGTTGCACAGAAGAGATGAGCGCACGCAGACGGCTCAGAGGTGTAGACCAGCTGGAGGCTCAAAGCCGCGCAGGTGAGATTTTCTGCCCACCTGCTTTAATGCACTCTAGCAACCACGTATTAGAGGCTCGACTTTGTTCTCAGACAGAGCTCTTATTGCTGCAGCGGTCAGTCAATTTTGGGTCACAGCGCATCTGTCGGCATATCAAATGTCTATGTAAACACACAGGACCCTGTTGCGCCGTGACCACACTGCCATTTGGCACAGAGATGTGAATCTGCACAGAAAGCCAGGGCGAGGACAGTCTGTCTGCATCTGTCTGCTCTGGCCTTGCCATGATTTTATAATAGGAAAGATTACTCACCAGATAATGCAGCACTGCATACAAAGGAGCCGCACACTGTGATTAACAAGACTCCATTTAGTTCTGTTGTGTTTTAATGTCTGACTCAGTGGTGGGTTGAGTTCTTTGCTTGTTGGTGGTGACGTCTGATGAAGCAGGTCTGTGCTAACATTTCTAAACATCTACTGGACGAATGGGAACTAAATTTTGCATTTTGTTCATGATACCCAGATGATCCTGTTGAGTCTGTAACACAGAGATTATAGGCTGGGTAGTTCTGGTTACTTGGATATTCTCAGGCCCATTACTTTTTGAGTAGCTGGCAACTATTTCAGCCCAGGTAATCCCGTCTCTGCCTTTATGCTGCAGCACTTCCAGCTGACCCTGAACAACAGACAGAGGTTTGCAGTGCCATAAATAGACCAGAGTGAAATCTTCAGTTAATGTCAGTCCCCTACTCTCCTCTTCCCACTCCTATTATGTTTGTCTTTGCCCTCATCTCCTATGTGGGTGTAGCAGATGGCTGCCCCTCCACAAGCCGGCTTCTGCTGGAGGCCTCTTCCTGTTAAAAGAGAGTTCTTCCTCCCCACTATCACCAACTGCTCGCTCATAGGGGATCGTGAGATTGTCGGGTGTTGCTGTGAATTGGTGCTGCATGAATAAAACTGAATTCAACTGATTTGAATTCACTCAGGGGTCCACCCGGCTGCACGCTGTCGAAGCAAAGACCAAACGCGGCCTCTGGAGTCGACAAAATGCATGAGCAGGAGGTGAAAGAAAAAACAAAGTAGCAAAAACTGAAGGAAAGCTCAGAGAGAGGGTAATCAGGGCGAGATGAACTCAGTCAGGCTGTTTTGAACTTTTCTAGACATCATCTGAGACAGAGACGTGCATGTGGGAACGCAAATGCAGATTTTCCATGTGAGCTTCCTCCTCTGCTCTCTAAGCCATCTAATTTCCATAAGTATACCCAGTATTGCAAACAAGTATGGACTATTTCCTACTCTTTGCTACATGTTGGAGAAGGGAACTGTGAAAAAAATACCCTGATTTAAAGGAGATGTATCATGCAAAATCCACTTTTATAGCCCGTAAAGACTTTTTTTATGTACTTTGAGTGTGTAGGAGTGCAGGAAATGTATATGCATTCTGTCCTGGTGCTGTGTAGATATCTTTATATTCTTTTTGGTTCATAATTTTCCCTGTTACATTTTCTTATCTGTTACATCACAGTATTTGCTGTGAAACTGCTAAACAAGGGCATGGACTTCCAGCTAACCAATCTCGTGAATCCTCCATTTGTTTGTGGAGCAACAATGCGTTGCTGTTCTACTTGATATAGACCGCAATTGAATGATTTACATATGAACAGGAAGGATTTAAAAGCGTGATACGTGTCCTTTAAGTCTCCAAAAACTGTTCAGAGGTTAGGGTTAGGCTTCAGACATTAACGGGGGCCTGAAGAGGGCAAAGGCAGGAAGTAAAAAGCACAGTAAGCCATATGAGGAAACTAACCTTGAAAATAATAATAGAAAGAGCGACATAACATAAACTCACAAATACTAAAATAAACATAGAGACCAGGAGGAAGAGGAGAAGGAAAACTGAGGATACAGAGAAAAACGGGAGAGCAACAGACGGCGACTTTGGTCATCGCCTCACTTTTTAATTTTGCCTGCAGCCTTCATAAGAATAAACAAATGAGAGTGAAAATGGCGTGTTTGACTAGAAGCACAGATAAGGCCTGTGATCGCTGCTGAAACACGAGGAAATAGTGATGCAAATGCTGGTGTGGATATTACTCCTGGATGGCTCTGCAGCGTGAAAAGGAAGCCAAAAATCTGGGATTTTTTTTAAAATATGTATTTTATCACGAAGTTGCAACTGCTTATTTAATCACAGTCATGTGTCTGAATCATTGTTAGTTTTAGGACCTTCTCATTGAGATGCCACGCCACACAGAAGTAAGATGATTCATTGTTTCAATTTACAACAATTTCTCTTTAACGACGTTTGACTGACTGGATGGGGAAAAACGTATCTTCATCATCTGCTTTGTAAATGGATCGTCCATTAAGTGTGGCTGTTTCACAAAGGAAATGGGCTCTACTGTTTTAAGCTGATAATGGACTTTATAGCTGCTAGACATTAGCATGTTAGCATTTATCTCAAAGCGCCGCTGAGTCTGAACACAGCCTGCTACATTTCTGTGACCTCTCCTGTTAAAACTCATTTCAGTCAAGTTTACTTCTTCCTGTTTGCTGCTTAAACTCTATAACAGGACGGACACGGACGGCTGCACCGTAGGGCAGATAGCGCGTCCATCAAAGCAGGAATATTTAAATGAAGGATGTAACTGAATTGTGCCGTCTTGTATAAATGTGCAAATGCATTTCCTCCTAATGTTCCAGGGCAGTTTGGTTTTTGCATAACCATTTTGAGACTATGATGTATGAAAAGCATCACGGTCTGTCCAGGTTTGAATGCTCTCTTTCGGTTTTCTCTGTCCGGTGCCACGCTGACCCAAACACTGTGCAGGGTCTCCTCTCTGGGGACAAAATGTGACCTCTAGCTGCTCCAACAGAAGTCATCTACTGTGTGCAGCTCAGTGATTCATCCAGCCTAGTCTTCACATGACAAAGTGAGATCACTGTTGTGTTTATATCATAATGAACATTTGATCCATCAGCTCTTTAAGCGCAGCATATACGTTTGCCTTTTACAACCACCATCGAGCGCTGCAGGAAGATTTAATGTGTGGCAGCAGACAGTGGGAATCACCACAAGCTCCACACAGCTGCATTTCTTAAAAAAAAAAACAAAAAAAAAACTTCCAGAGGATGAACTATTTATAATTCAGATGTGATTTTTCCAAGTGGCTGTTAGACAGTTGGTTGCAAGGGCCTGTGCGCATTTCACTGAGCTTTCTTCTTCAAATGAGGATGCACAGACGTCTCGCTCTTCTCTGTTTCCGCCACTTTCACTCTTCACTCCAAGGTGAGCCTTTTGTGTGTCTCCATTTTTACTTTTTAATGCTTGAATGCCTGAAATGATGCTGTGGAGCTCCTGCCGTTGTCTCTGCTGCGATGCCAGAAAAGAAACTAACGCTCTTGTGAAGAAAATGTAAGAAAATTGAAATACCCCAAAGACTGTTTTTAAGTTTTCTTGCTGTTTGATGTTCTTTATTTTGGAAGATGACACAAATGCTCCAGTCACTAAACAAATACCTTTAATCTCACTGACTTTACATGGATCTCATGAGCTCCCTGGTTAAAAGGTGTCCTCTGTCCCTTGAAATCCAAAGCTCCCCCATAAACAGCTCATAACAGACGGTGACAGACGAGGAGCAACGTGTGGTCTCACATTGTGGCCGAAGCAAAGATTTGTCAGGTTTAATTTTAACTTTGGCATGTACAAATGTCCGGCACCTGTGCTGCAAAAGAAAATGACAGCGATTACGAAGTGTTTGCATATCGTTGCAGAAAGTCAACGAGGGGTGAGTGGATCCCAGCGTGCCAGACCGAGCTGTGAAAATTCAAATCAGGTTCTTTGTGCAGACTGAAGGACGCACAGTTGGCTTTGAGGATCAGCTGCAACTCCTCTCAGTCTCTTAGATCAAAGTTAGAGCTGTGATATTCTTATCTAAAGATTTTAGCTTTGTTTATATTCTTTTGCTTACTATACAATTAAAATTTAAAGGGAACCTTTTGTCCATATGGATGGATGGATGGATGAATGGATGGATGGATGGATGGATGAATGGATGGATGGATGGATGGATGGATGGATGGATCAGACTTACTGGTTTAGGACAACAACAACAACCTGTCTTCTACTGGATCAGTGGATCCATTGATTCCCCCACCTAAGGCTAGATTAGGCCCCCCATCTCACATATAATACTGGCCTTCCCCAAAGCTGTGCACTGAGTCCCTTTTTAAATGTTCTCTACACCTATGACTGTGGCCCCCTTCTATGCTATTAACACTATTGTTAAGTCCGTGGCAGCATGCCGCACTGAGGAGTACCTTGCCCTGAACTCCACCAAAACCCAATACACATCAATGGAGACTGTGTAGAAAAAGTTCCTGTCTGGTTTCTGGGCATGCATGTTGCAGAAGATCACTCCTGGTCCACCAAGACCGCAGCGAATCTAACTTTACTGAATGTATTTGTGGAAGGACGCTAGTAGCCCCTGAGCAGCTGGTAGGAGGCTTTATGTGGCTCGGTCTGATAAAAATAGAGCACAATCTGCAACCAGTGTGGACCTCCCTGATACAGAATTGAAGCGGTGCTTTTTGCTTTCACTGCTTTAAGGACAAAATTGGTTTCAGTTAAATGTTAGATGCATTAACAAAAGGTTTGATGAGGTTATCCCAGTGCGCGTCATCCGTCTATCTACAGTTCAGAGGAATTTCTACTCCTCCACAGTATTAGTCAAAATTGAATCAAAGTTGCACGTACAGTTATTTTTTAAAAGGGCAATTTTCCATTTTTTAATGAAATTAGATTAATCTGTCACGAATATAACTGTTTGTGAGCCTCCTCGACTTCCTGTTGGATTTTTATCTGTGACAACAAAACTTTATAGCTCAAAACTACATCAGTGATCTTCTGTTTTTTTTATTGTTTCGTGGTCTTAAATATTTTATTTTCATTGCGTTTTTTAAAATTATAATTTTAACTCACATTCACTTACACCTGATGCATGATGATCTGATGTGGCTGGAGCTTCCATGGCAGCTCTCACTTTGTGCAAGTCTTTATGCTTCCACCAACTTGTTACAAATGTTTTGCTGCTGGTGGACGTTTGCAGTAGTGACAGACACAGTTAAATGATTCAGTTTCTTTAATATGAAAATCAGGAACATGTTATGTAGGTTTGACAGATTGGTGGGTGAGATGCAAATCTTTAACGGCACAACAGCCTATTAAATTCATTCAGTGCAGCTGCAAAGTTTTTATAACCAACTAAAGCAGGATATCTAACAGGATCTTCACGTGTGGCCCATTGACCACTTTGGCCCTCAGCCCTTTGCCCAGGAGGCATTTCTCATTTGCCTGTCTTGTGGAAAGTGGCAGAATATGTTTTTTTTTTGCTGGTCTTTTGGTTTCTGTGCAAACTTCAGCATATAGTCATAAGGGCCCAACGTCTCTTTTTTGGCTCCAGGCAGTTTAATCTAGCCGTGTGCTACAGGGAACACTGCAGACAGAAAAAGTGCATGGACTCAATTACATACATGGATACACTGGGAAACAAAATGGGCTCAAACAGAGAAGTAAGACACAAGGACTGAAACAGAAACAAATCTCACAGATGTGTTTTGCATCTCTTTGTGTTCATTTTCATCTCCTTTTCCTTTGATCAGTCTTGTTTTTTGTTATTTTGCAACCTTCTAGTGGTTTTATACATCTTTGTAGTCCTTTCTTTCATTTTGTGTTACCGTGACATGTCTATCTGTATCTGTCTGTATTTTTGGTTTGTATTTGTCTTTGCAGTTGTTTTGCTTTTCATTTGTATTTCATTTGTGTATTTTGCATGCAGCTCACAAAGGTTGGTTTTGTTTTGAATTTGACTTTGCTTCGAATTTCTCTGTTGTTCTAATCATTTAGTTGTTTGGAATCTACAGTCTTATTAGGTCTTTTAGGTCTCTTCCTGATCATTTTGTGTTTCTGTAGAGTTCATATTCATTTTGTGTCTCCTTTATAACAGGAGGGCTGGAGATATTTGATCTTTTTAAGGTGTTTTTAGTTTTTAAAGCATTTTTAAGAAAATTCGTGTGTGTGGGTGTGTCGGAATTCATTTTATGTAGAATTTATATATGTATATAAAACGTTTAATATGAGTTTATAAATATTTAATAAATACTTAATATATTTGTATCTTATTTCCTACGGGTTTCTCTACGTTTATACCGCGTCACACAAAATCTCGCGTGATCTGGACTCATCGTTAACGCTAGTTAGCGTGAGCTCGGTCGTTAGTTACCCCGTGAATCTCAAAAAGGCGCAGTATTAACAGAGTAAACACATACATAGAGGCATCCCCAGGTAAACATGTTATGTAGTATGAGCGTGTAGTCCGAGCGCCTGGCCTCTCGTAAAGGCGCAGTGCGTCTGTTTTGTTCGCTAAGTTGGTTTCGGTGCTGCTGCTAGCAGGCTAGGCGGCTAACACTCGGTCAGCGCACTAAACCAGGAAGGAGGGACCCGACGAACAGGCAGCCTGGCCTCAGAGCTCGGGCTGCTTCTGCAGACATTTGTTTAAAAAAACGCACCATTCGTGTGGAAACGGGAAAAAGGTAAGCAGGTTTGATTTTGTGGCTGCACTCATAGGTGGTGTTAAATGGTGAAAAATGAGTAACATGCTCAGTAGCGTTGGTACCTGCAGGAGCAGTATCGATAGCTGCAGTCTGTTAGTTTTATTGGACTTCGGTGTTGGGTTGCACATGAAGGCAAACTAACCATTAACACGCGGTTTAATGTTATTTTGTAATGATATTTCTTTTCTACTTTTTGTAACTCAGTGAGAGTTGTTCTCCCAATCCTATGCAGTCTTCTTAGACACAATTCCTAAAAGGTAATGGTTAACTAAATTAGAGATTTAACAACCTGAAGCAATATGAGGGTTAATCATGTCTGTTAATTGTTGCTATTCATTTTGACCTGTGCAAGGGCCCAAGGGCAAGATTAAAATTTGGTATTGTATGGATTATAATAATAATATAATAATAATAATGTTTGGTAAGTTTATATTTTTAAACCAGAGTGTATTAGATTAAGTAGTCTGAGCCATATAATAAACATAAAATAATGTGTTTTGAAGTATAATTAAATTCTATTCATAAAAAAAGAGTCCTGTGAATATCTTATGGTGAATTTCTTATATGCAGGATAAACCTTGGTAATTTAAGACAAACCCAACACCCTGTGAAGAACATTGAGCCTGGACTGCATAACATAATGCAAAAAAAAAATAGATGGACATAGGCTATGCTTAGATGTCTTCCTTCTTACCAGGTTGCTTTACTCACACAAATCCAGTCACGTGGAAGCTCATGAATATTCGTCCCCAACAGCCAATAGGGCGAGGACGGAGTATTCGGGACTTGGGCCTGAATTATGATACGGGACCTATGTATGTAACCAGAAATCCCCTCTGAACTCTACATGATAACCTACGTCACCTGATGTGCACCTCAGAAAAATAACTGCACATTGGGTCGACGCAGCTCGCAAGGATTGTGATAATAAATATTATAACGTCAAATGTTTCCAGAATGACCAATAAATTTGGCTCACTTTACCTCATTGCACAGCCTTGCATGTAATTGCACTGTTTGAAAACTGTTTTACTAGTCGACTAGTCTTTCATTTGACACAGATGTTTATATCAGATGCCCTTCTGGGCTTCCAGGCTTTGGAACAGCTCTAGGGATACACTGAGATTGATTTTGGGGCTTTATCAAGGTCTCAAAGCGGCTCTTTCACGTGTAAGGCGAGTGTGTTAACTACTACAGCCTAAAAGTAAAGAAAACGCACAGAAAGCATTTAAAATTTGAGTACAGTCTGCTGGACAATGTTACACATGGGGCAGGCAAGTATGTGCATTAGGTTACTGAGTGTAGGTTAGTTAGGTTAATATGCATCTGTGCAGATGGTGGTTATACATCACTTTGTGTTGTTATAGGTTGGTGTACTCTGAGAGAGGTGATATACAGGCTCATTTGATTTATCATACTACCACCTTGCTCATTCTAACTTCCTGCCAAAGAGAGAGATGGGAACAACTGTCTGTTGTGGGTTCAGCTCCACGTAGCATGTGTGGCATCATAATATATATGAACCATCAGGTATCTGCTTTTTGTGCATTAATAAAATAAGCATCAGTCATTTAACTGAATACTATTTCTTTTGTTGCCTTGTCATGCACGCGTCTCTTGTTTAAAGTCTTGTTAAATAAAAGTTCATTTTGTAAATAATTATTGGATGCAGAAAATAGGATTATACCGGGTCTTCTCATTGGCTAACAACCTGCCATTCACAAGTCTTTTTGTTGAGCTAAGTTCATCAAAGCCAGGCTTTCTTTGCATTAGCTAGCTCAACAAAACCTAAAACCCCCAGCTGGCGATGACGGGTCGCGGGTACAGCTGGGCTTTCTGATTCAGTCTCTGTGCATGCTCACATGCGCGTCATGTGACTCTTTTTCCATATATAAAGTGATCCCTATTAGTGCCACCTACTCCAGTCAGCGACGTTATCAGATGATGATGAAATGGTGATTTTAAAATCTATAAAAAAAAATATATAATGGTGAAATGCAACACTGTTGCAAAATACAAGAAGAGATTAATACTGCAGAAAATTGTTAATCTTGGGATTTATTGCACAGAGCGGTAAAGTAAACATTTTAATTCAGGTTAATCATTTCATTGCTTCCTAAGGTGCAGCTGCACATTAGAAGCTTTAAACTGGATACATTTAAACATGAAATGTTGCTGTCCCACAGCCTCATAAAGGAGACGTGAAAATTGCTTTAGTGCATCACCAGATCAACGTGAAATTAATTTTATTGATTGAACAGGTGTTCTCGGCCTTGGTGCTGGGCTCTAGCAGCTGCAACAGTGTAAAAAAGACTTGGCAGCAGATTAGAATTGAGTACAACATTTATACATTTTCTGCATCACCAAATTTATACATGCACATTCCTGGGACAATGCAGCGCTTCATTCAGTGGTTTTAGTTAGGTATGGAATCTATATTGCACTTAAAAAATGCTGGGAAAAAAAAAAGGTTGAATGAAAATGTGGCACTTCAAGCTGATTCTGAACCAAAACTCAAACATAATCTGCTCCCAACCAGGTTATGTGTTCAGCATAAATTAATCTCACTTTGTGTAAACACTAAAATAGTGATGGTGAAAACACTTGTGGCTTCATAATAGGACTTCAGTAACCAATGAGCGACGTCATAATTTATATAAAGTCTGTGCATTTTTTTTTTTTATGTAGTAATGTAGACGTCACGGTCTGTAGAAGCATGCAGCACCACTGGTTCATTGTTTAATGAATCTTTAGTACATACAGACATTTCCTGTATAGGGAAATGCTTCAGCAGCTGCTTTATTTGAAATGGCTCAGCACTGAAATACTTGAGAGTAAAGACACCATTTTAAAAAGTCCTTAATTAATCTTGATTTTATATTCTGGTCTTTCCAGTTTGAGGATTTCGCCCACAGATATTTTCCCCTCACAGCTTCAGCATGTCTCATTCTTTATCATGTTTATCACCCCTCAAACAGCCCTTTTTTGCTTTTCAGAGTAACCCCAAACCACTTTTGCATTATTTATTGCACATTATCTGATAGTTGAGTCAGGGCATGCAGAACGGTTAGACGTTGAGGGACAGTGTGCACTGGAGCTGAAATTATTCATGCGAGTTTTCGCTTCCTTTTTTTGCCTGTGTCAGTGTGAGAGTCAGCTTTTGGTAGCATACAGTAGGTAACATGGTGAGAGTCACCTTGCTGTAATTATCACTCAGGACATACATGAAGTCTGCAGGCTGGCCTGAATCTTCATCTTTGTTCACACCGTGGGAACATGCCCTGTGGGATGTCCTTCAAAGGTTTGTTCAGGGGACAAAGAAATGCCTGCTACTGGGTAGATTCTTCTGAGCAGCCTTGTAAATGGAGAATGGATTGGATATTGACCCGATCCTGACTTGGGAAAAAGTTAGATCGTACATAAATGACAATCTGCTGATCTTTTAATGTCAGTTGTGTGTTTACTGCACGCCAGCAGTAGTTTCGAGGTATTTACCACCTCCTACACTAAATGCATTATTTTGTTTGTGCACCCTTAAATTACAGCTGTGCGCAGCAGCCTGATGACTCTCACTTTGAGCTGAAATAAGACCAGTGCAAATAAATTAGATGAATCGCATCATTGCATTTTTCACAATACTGAACCTGTCATGTAGTGTTCAGTGGGAAGGAAAAACACTGGGGCTGGGTACCAGACTGCTAATAGCTGCTATTAGCTAATAGTGCTAATAGCTGCACCCGCTCACTAATTGTGGTGATGGCGAACTGGCAAAATTCTCAGCCAGTGCCAGACTATCAACTTCTGGCTAGAACCCTGCAAAATAGTCAAAATAGTCTCTGGACAGCTATCGAGCTGGCAAAATAACAGCAGCTCATTACAAGCTAATGTTATCAATATCCTAAAAATCTCACTTTCCCGCTGATAAACTGTTTGATTACATTCTTAAATCACATGAGTTTTATTCATTACGCCCCCAGAGTCCAACAATGTTACATTCATTACATTTTAAAAGATCAGGATATCCTCAACATCTCATCTCTCACTGACTCATCGAGCCGTATCGGACTCCTTTCACAAAGATTTACAGTCTCTTCCAGAGTAAATAAAGGTGGATGCTTCTCACCTGGCATTAACAGCTGAGGTAAACAGTGGACTGACAGGACAGGGAAAAACTCTGGATCAGATCCGGAGCCATTTTGCTATCTGTGCATCAACAGATGATGGCAGCCAGATGTTATTTTATTTATTTTAATTTTTGTTTTTGTGATTTGGGGGTGTAAAAACATAAATTACTGCAAATATGTTAAAATTTAATGTGCACAAAAATGCGTTTTTGTTTTTTTTACACAAACAGTAGTAGAAACACGCGGGCCAGCCATGGCAGTTATGGGGCGCGGTCTAAATTTAATGTTTTTGGTCTCTTTTGGGTGACTAAAACATGTTTGTCCTACAGCGGCCACCATAGCTCGGATTATGCACTTGAATTGGGAGGGGTAAGAAAACCAAACTCAGCTGGCTGCAATCTGTTGACATCTCGCATGAAACTTTTACTCACTGTAACTTTAAGGAGGCCAAGAAGAACAAGCGTCTCTCCAGGTGCAGTCACATTAAGCTCTAATTTAAACGTAGCCGCTCCCACGCACACACAAATTAATTTCAAAGCACGCAGAAGTCCAGTGATGAACTTGTGTCAGTTAAATGTGGAGATGTGACATGAAATTACAGCTGGGAAGATTCAAATTAATCTCATAAGAATGATGTTAATTTAATTTGTCAGAGAGGAAATGAGATAAAAGTCACATTGATTGGTGAGCATCACCAACACAAGCCTAAGACGGTGGATCCCTGCTGAAAACTAGTGGTTGGGTCTTGATCCTGATTGGTTAAACTCAGAGATGACTGTAAGAAGCTGTGTTTTTAAAGACGCACAAACCTAGTGGTAGCCAGGTGGGAGAGAAAAAGCAGTACAAATGGAAATGAGAAAAATAAGTCAGAAATGACTCAGTGAAGGTTTTTTTTTTTTTTTTTTTTTTGGTGGGCGCT